>PVKV010019469.1:0-42136 GCA_004027835.1 Alouatta palliata | reverse complement strand
AAAAAAAAAAAAAAAAAAAAAAAAAAAAAAAAAAAAAAGGCAGCTGCATGACCTGCCATCCTTGAGGTTACCATTTAATAGAGAAACCAGACAAGAACACACCCCAAACACCCCTGCCGCCACATAAAAGAAAAGAAATTACTAGACCATTTTCAACTGTGATGGATATGATGGTCTGGGTGGAAGTGTGTGGGGGAGGAGACTAAGATAAGAACACCAGGAAAAACTACCCAGGAGACAAGGTTGTAGCAGAGAGGTGATACGATATGAAGCAGTTGGCAGGGAAGAGCAAGGAGCCAGGGGAAAACCACATGTAAAGTCTGCAAATCAATTATGAGAAAAGCTGTGCATTTGAGCAACTTATAGATAAATATTGTGTTTGTAGCTGTCTTTGGAGACAGACAGACCTGAGCCACTAACCCATCTTGGCCACTTCTTAGCTACGAGGTCTTGGAAAAAGACAACCTGGCACAGCCTTGTTTTTCTCATCCGTAATCCCATAGGGTGTGAAGGGAGGAAAGATGGGAAGAGCTTGACCTGCTCCTGGCAATGTGGCTCTCAGCTTTGGATGCTCCTTAGAACATAGGAAGCATCTAAAAATATGGACACCCAGGCTGCTCTGTCTTGCTCGGGAATCCTCGGTCTGCTTTTTGTGTTTTGTTTTGTTTCTGCAAGAACCAAAGACTAGTGCCAGAACCAGGGTTGCAGGAAGTTCAACCAAAAGAAAGCTCTGACTGACCCCAAAGACAGCAGAGTTCACTGGAGGGAGAATTTGAGGCAGAGAGGTTAATGCATACATTTACTGTGATTCTTTTCTCTTTAGAAACATCTGGCCTTCCTACTCTGTTTGCCTTCAGAAATCATCATGGATCTGAGAATGACACATTTTCAAATGCTGGTCACATGCTCGGTAGACATCTGATGCACTTTCAGAAATGCTGAATTGAGGGACTTGGTTCTTCCCAATAAACACTTAGAAACTAAGACTGTCTCACAGGGATGAGTACCTGCAGGGACTTTGACCTTCTGCCTCACTCCTCAGATGCACCTGCCAAGGGCCTCGTTCTGATCGTCTACCTTTCCTGTATGATTTTTATGTTTTTGCTTTGTGATCTGTCTGTGTCGATGGCCTATTTGAATATGCAGGTGATTCTCACTATTCACAGTAGTTACATTTTATAGTCACCTTGAATACTTAATTAGCAACACTGAACCATTGTTTCTAGGGGAAATACGGGGTTAGATTCCTGTGAGCCTCTGGTCACAAGCTTTTCAGCAGTCAATTAATACACAACTTGTAGATAAGTGTTTTTGTTTAAAGACACCTAACTTCATAGATGTTGATTCACTAACATTGAACTCATGGCAAACAGCGCTGTAACTCATGCCTGAATGGAGCTTCTCTAATACATGTATTTTCTCTGTAATACATGTCACAACCCTCTTACCCTTAGAAACAACAGATGGTGCTTCAGCGGTATGTCATTTTAAACAGTGAAATCACCAGCAAAAAGCACAGCAATGCAAAAAAAAAAAAAAAGTGGCATTACATAGACCATTAAAAAGGCACTTGTTTATAGTATGAGAGCTGAAACAAGAAGGCAGAACATAGTCTTGTTCCATTTCAGCTGGGAGCGTGCATGCTGGGTGACTCAATTGTTTTGCTGCTCTGTGCGTGTCTGCGAATGCCCATGAAAGGGGCTGCATACTGATTTCTGGGTTTACAAATATGTTTTAGTGAGTAGACAAATTTGTTAATATGGAATCTGCAAACAATGAGTGTTGACTTTGTGTCTCTGGCTTGGGGGTGAGGAGAGGGGATGGCGTGACCCTGAAAGGGTGGCAGGTGAGACACAAAAAGCACTGCATTCAGAGCCAGGTGAGGAACAGAGTGCGTAGACTGCTCTGCCCTGATCACTGTGTGATGATGGGCAAAGCCATCTCTATTCTAGGCCCTTTCTCTTCATTTCTAAAGAAGAGGACAAGCCCTTCTTAAATTACATCTGAGATCATTTTGTCTCCACTGAAGTGTGGTGATTTTGAGTTCTACTCTCATGTAGGAACCAAACAAGTGTCATGTGAATCACTGATGTTCATCTGCTTCTTTGTGTTTAAGAGGTAATCACCTTTCTCTTCAAGTCAGTCCTTTGGGCCTGTGTTTTCTCATGTCAAGATCTTAAGCCTTAAAATAAAGTGCAAAAAAAGCTGTTTATACCTTGATTTGCAAAGAATATCCTGGCTTACAATTGTGGAAAGATCAAGGTGACTAATGAAGACTCTCATTATATAAGGAACGTGCAATTCTAGAGCCAGGGGTGCCTTTTCCAAGTGAAGGCGCAATCGAAGATCTTGTAGCATGGCTATGGGTTAATATATCAATAGAGGTGAGTGGTGTGGTTAATGCTTCATAGTGCAATCTGTATGTAATTTTGCTCAGCAGGTGAAATGGCAAGAATGACATAGCAAAATTTTCAGAGGAAAAATATCCAAGAAAAGACTGCAATGACATGTTTATTATGAAGTGAAATTATTTGTTCTAGGAATTAAGGAGCACCCACCATGTGGATATACTCAGCCAATCATTTTTAATTAGAATGAGAAATGATCTAATAAGCCTGTGTTATGATAACAGCAATTAATTAAAGAGTATACAGTAAGAATTCCCCATTTTTCTTTCTCATAACTAGGGGAGAAGGCACCAAAAATGGGCTGGAGGGGAAGGTGACCTTTCCAGTTAGGCAGGTGAGAAAGCCACCAAAGAACTTCCTGAAATTCATGCTAACACATTTCTAATTAACTTGGCCCAGTTCCCACTGGAAGGTGGAGAAAATCCATAATGTGCTAGAATGCTTTATTTTTCCTCTCAAATCAGAACCCAATTTGTCACTGCCATGTAAGAAGTGAAAAGGTCATCTTCTCACTTTGAAGTTTCTGAATCATTTAATAGCTAATTTGGACTGCTAATTACTACCTTTCACTTCTGTAATTATTTTGAATTATTGTTCTCCTGCTACTATTAATGGCCTAGTCAGGGGACAATAAAATATGGCTCTAAGTTCCAATTGGCTAGCCTGGCAAATTGAGCCACTTTGAAGTGGCAGAGAGAGCTATGCTATTTTACTCAGCTTTGCCGGGCCATTGACAGAAAAAAAAAAAAAAAAAAAAAGAAAAAAAAAAATCAGCAGCTGAGACATTATTTGCATTTTCCCAATCTGGAACTGCTTTTCATTAATATTTTGCATGGCGACCCTCTTTCTGGCTGAGCCCCAGCAATAATGAAGTTAAGCATAATTATTCCACTATTCTAATTGCTTTTGTGGTTCCCAGATAGACCCGAAACACCTGTAGGCTTAATTATCTATCCACAGACCTTCTGGAGTCAGCCATGTGGCCAGAGAGCTTAGAAGAAACCTTGACCAAATACTGAGAACTGATTAGATGACATCTTGGGAATGTTTTTAATGTTATAATTCTGGAATGCAATTTCTGTGAGCATAGTCATGTTGGTCCTTTTAAGTCATTTTCGTAAAATGTTTCAGGTTGACCTTAGACAGATGATCAATCATGTTGGTGGTAAGGAAAGAGTATCAAAAAGAGTTTGCTGACTGCTCCCAAGCAGTAGCCACAGAGTCTACATTCATTCTTTAAAACCCAAGTCTGTATTCTTCCTTAAGTTCTTAAGAATGCCCTAATATCCGCAGGAAGCCCAGCATCTTAAGCATTCATCAACATCTCGCCAGAGGATCTAGCTGTGGTTATAGCTCTGGCGAGGATGCGGAGGGCCCTCAAAGACAGAAAAAGTTGAGAACAAACTTTCTCTGCTCTGCCAGGTGCAGTGGCTCACACCTGATCAGGCTGAGGTGGGCAGATCACTTGAGGTCCACAGTTTGAGACCAATCTGGTCAACATGGGGAAATCCTGTCTCTACTAAAAATACAAAGATTAGCCGAGCATGGTGGCGTACACCTGTAATTCTAGCTCCTTGAGAGGCTGACACAGGAGAATCACTTAACCCCAAGAGATGGAGGTTGCTGTGAGCTGAGATCACGCCACTCACTCCAGCCTGGGCAACACAGCGAGACTCCATCTCAAAGGAAAAAAAAAAGAAAACAAACAGACAAACAAAAAACCTTTCTCTACTTTGTTATTTTAACCAGGGCACACCCTTCTCATAATGTTTGATGAAGTTACTGTAAAGTCTTTTGTTGATGTACTTTATATATTATACAAATTTATTGATTTTATTCAAATGGTTGAGTTAGCTATTACTGGTATATGTGGAAAGAAAAATTTGGTGTAGCTATGCCAGGTAAATGTTGAAAAGTGACAGAATTTGAGAAGTACAGGTTGGGGTACCTTGGAAGTGATAGGGCTGAAGGGTTAACATCGTATGTTGTTTGTTCACCATGGGATAGGAGTGACAGCATCAGAGAACATATTCTATTTGATTTTTTCCCAGAATTAATTCATGACCATCTGTCAGCTGCAAGAGAGGCCTCATGACATTATGGAATAAGAATAGGATGTGGAATAATAAATATAATAGCTACACTTTATTAGGCTTTTGCTTCCAAGCTGTGGCTGTGCTCAGTTCTTTACATGTATATTTCAATTCCCCCCTCTGATGCAGGCACCATTATCAATCTTTCTTATAGATTAGTTAGGTAGGCAAATCATACATGGCCACACAGCCAGGAGACGGCAGAGTTACTGGATGTGGGCTCAAGTTTGTCTCCAGGGCCATGCTCCCATTATTATTTTGGGAGTCCAGAAAGTTCTTTCTCTAGGTAATAGCAAAATGAATAATCATATTGTAAATAATAAAAATAAGGCTTGTGTGGATTAGTAAGACCAAAATATGTTGAGGAATAAAGGACTTGTATTAGTTGCCACTGTGACTACAGGTCTTCCAAGCATCTTACTGTGATTTTCTTGGTGCTTCTTATCATAGCATTAGTAACCCTATCATTCTCTATCCTGCTAACCCATGGGATTCAGTCCCACCCAACTCCAGGAAGACCACTCCCAGGAGGGTTTAGATGCTGATGTACGAGGACACCCAGACATAAGGCCCTGATCTTCTAATAAGTTTCTCCAACACTGTGATCTAGTCACAGGTGTGTATTTTGTATACCTGGAAGAGCCTAGCTCCATCGGTGAGGGTCTTTGGAGACTAAACTGCTCTGGTCCCACTTAAAAAAAAGAAATTGATGGACTTACTTTATTTTTAAAAGTAGTTTTAGGTTTGCAGAAAGATTGAGCAGAGGATATGGGGAGTTCCCATATTATACCCCCCAGTTTCCCCTGTTATTATCTACTTGCATTAGCATGCTTTGTTACAATTAATGAACCAACATTGATGTATTAACATTAACTAAAGCCTATAGTTTACATTAGAGATGATTATTTGTTTTATACAGTTCAATGGGTTTTAATAAATATATAATGAAAAGTATCCACCATTACAGTATCATACAGAATGGTTTCACTGCCCTAAAAATCCCCTGTGCTCCACCTATTCATCCTCCTGGGAACCCCGATCTTTTTACTGTTTCCATAATTTTGTCTTTTCCAGAATGTCGTGTAGTTGGAATTACGCAGTATGTAACTTTTTCAGGCTAGCTTCTTTGATTTAGCAGTGTGCATTCATGGTTCCTCAATGTCTTTTCATGGCTTGACAACCCATTTATTTTTATCACTGAATAATATTCCATTTTCTGAATGTACCAAAGTTTATCCATTCATCCAATGAAGGGCATCTTACTTGATCCAACTTTTGGCAGTTATAAATAAACCTGCTATAAACATTTGTGTGTAGGTTTGCGTGTGAACATGTTTTCAAATCATTTGGGTAAATACCAGGGAGCACAATTGCTGGATCATGTGAGAAGAGCATGTTTAGTTTTGTAATAAACTGCTAAACTGTCTTCCAAAGTGGCTGTACCATTTTGTATTCTCACTAGCAATGAATGAACGTCCCTGTTGCTCCACACCCTCTCCAGCATTTGGCATTGTCACTGTTCTGGATTTGGGTCATTCTGAGAGACCTGTAGTGGTATCTTGTTATTTTAATTTGCATTTCCCTGTTGACATATGATATGAAGAATCTTTCCATATGCTTATTTACCATCTGAATAGTTTCTTTGGTGAGGTGTCTGTTTAGATTATTTGCCTGTTTTAAGAACTGTTTTTTCCCTTATTAAGTTGTAAGAGTTCTTTTTCTATTTTGGATACCAGTTCTTTAAGATATGTGTTTTGCAAATATTGTCTTCAATCTCTGGATTGTCTTTTTATTCTCTTAATGGTCCCACGTTTTAAAGATACATAGATTTATCTCCCTGGGTGAAGTATCTAGTTATTGCTTTCAAGGCCTTAGCATTATTTTTTCTACAATCTCCTTGGCAGAGCTGTGTCTGCTTTGAGTTTTCTAGTAGGCTGTTCATGCTGTATTTTATAGACAATGATGTTAACAGTTTATCTTATGGAGGAGAGTTTAAGAGTAAAAATTAATGTATCAAGTATTTAGGGAACATCTGCTATGTGTGCTACATTCAGGAAGGTGTTGTGTGATGATGGTGAGCTAGACAGACTGAGTCCCTGTCCTCGGAATTTAGTCTAGAGGGAGAAACATCATGAACCAATTGCAGCCCAGTGTGGAAAGGAAAATGGAAGCAGATTCTGGGGTGGGTGTGGGGGTCAGATCATGGACCCTAGCTCAGCCCAGAGGTGCAGGAAGCGCTTTGCACAAGAAGTGAGAGGATGCTTGAGACCTGAAGGATGAGCCGGAGTTAGGCAGTGAGAGAGGCAGGGAGCGTACGATAAGGAGACAGTATCAGCTGGGTGAATGGCAGGTGCCATTCATGCTATTTTAGACACTTCATGCTAAAGACATGATTGGGTTTTGGAAACCAAGGAAGGTGGTGAAATTTGCTGAAATTTCCATTAAGTTTCTTTAAAAATGAACATTTAGGATTCTTTAGGGACCATGTTAAATCAGTGGTTCTCAAGTCAGGCTACATTTTAGAATCCGCTGAGATGTTCTTAAAAATTACCCATGCTGGGCCCCCAGACAGACCATCTGAATCAGTCTCAGGGGGCAGAACCTGAGCCCTGGCATTTGTTCAAGGCCCCCAGGAGAGTCATCACTGTCATGAAGGGAGGGGGTCTTCGCAGGACAATCCACTTCTGTTTTTGTGATGACATTCTGCTCTTAAATACAGGCAAGCTCTGTGCCTGTATGTGTGTTTTGGTGGGCACGTTTATGCAAATCTACCGCCAAGAGTGAGAGGAAGCTGAGAGGCAGTTGCTCAGATGAAACATTGAAGAGGGGTTTGTGAACAGAATAGTTGCTCAGATGCAGTTGCTCAGAAAGAAACATTGAAGGGGGGCTTGTGAACAGAAGCCATGTCTAAGTCTCAGGCAGTGGTGAGACAAGATGAGACGGTGGATCTCTGTGTCACATTATTCTGCATACACAGGGCTTCTGTACCACAGGGCAGGAGCTACTCAGAAGGGATGTGTAGGACAATTGAAGTATGGGAGCATCAAGGTTGTTTTGACGTAAGGGTAGGATTTACAGTAAGTATGAGCTCTTATAGTTTTCAAGTAAGTCTATATGTTTTTGTATTATCTTATACTGATGTTTAGTTAATAGAAAGTCAGTAAACTGATTAGTCAGTTAGAATTAACATAGAACAGGTGCTGTTGGTCCTTATGTCTGGAATATTTATATTGGAGGTTTGAATCTCTGGGTGGGGTTGATCCACATGCTATTGAACCTGTAATGATTAAACGTTGATATTTGTTGCCTTGGGTATTGATGATGGAGTAATACTGGGCAACACCATGGTTTCCATGTTGCCAACCAATAGAGCAGTGTGTTTTGAGCAGGAAGATATCCATATATGTATATTTACATATATTTTGTCTATATATCAATTTTATAGCTGAAATATATTAATATACATATTATAATTTATTACATACAGTTATAATACAATATTACCTATATATCACTTATATTATAAAATTATTATAAATTATGTATAATTAATTATGAATTATATAAACTTACATGTATATTTAAAAAATATAATGATATACAATAATTACAATTTCTTTTATATATTATATGTTATGTAATAATGATGCATAACACTGGGGGTCTCTGGAGGCCAAGGCTTGTGTGGGCTGAGGGTGTGGTATTGGGCAGAAGAGCTGAACTGGGGAGTGTGCTGAACACTAGTTGCAAACTGGAGGCACTCCAGGTGAAGAAGCACTGCTGGGATGGTTTGAACTAGAGATTTGGTCATGGCAGCCACCTGGACATTTACAAGATTATTTTCCTTGTCATGCTCTGAAGACCACTTGGGGGAGACCAGTCCCAGCACCTCTGCCATGTGTGACATGGATCTGGGCCACTTTTATTTCTGTATTTGATGCTGGCTGGAGACCTTTTTCTTGTCCTCTTGTCTTCTCTCAAGAGTATTGTCTTCAACCTGGGTCATGGTGAGCATTTTTTTTTTTCCAGTTCTCTTGGGACAATAATTTCAATAAATCAAGCATGGGTTAAGCCACACTGCCAGGGTTGGAAGGGCTCATAGTGCTTCTTTCAGTGGTTTTTAATCTCAGTCAACTGGCAGAACCACTTAAGTGCTTTTAGAAGTCCCTGTCTGGGTTTACTGGGTGCAGAAACTCAGAGCCAGAGGTGATCCCAAGAATTGAATCCCCCAATTCCCACCACTATGGAAATTTGCAGAGCTCTTAGGCTGCCCATAACTTTAGACTTCCCATAATCTGTAGGAGGAATCTGAAGGGGTAGAAAAATCCCAGCTTGCCTCTGGGTCCAATTTCTTCATCTTACATATGGGGAAATGGAGGCCCACAGAACAAGGTCACACCTTTGAACACATAGCACAGCGTGGATGAAGAACCACATCTTCGCCTCCAATCTGCTTCTGATAGTTGTCTCAGAGTTTATGAAGCTTGAGGCGAGAGCTGCCGAGGAATACAGGCACTGCTCAGGTCTGGACTTCATTTGTCCTGGTCTGTCTGACAGAATATAGTCTCTGTTTGCGTCTGGAAAAAGGGGAAACTAAATTCCTTCTAATTCTAACTTAGATGTTGCATACTGCTGAGCCTGCCTCTCTCTGTAGCCAAGCACATTGTGGAATGCAGGGAAAAGACCACAGCGTAAAATGGACAGAAGTGGGTTTGAAATGGTTCCTGTTGAATCCTTCCTACCTTTTAAAATTTATGTTGTTGTCGTCAGATAATTGTCCTTTTTAGCAATCTATCAGGTTTTGTTTCCAAGCAGCATCTTTTGGAAAAATGAAAAAAAAAATACCTTTGAATTAAACCCTTTGAATATACATATGCGCTTTTCAAAAATGATAGTAGTTCACTGGCTAATGATATGTATTTGATGAATGAATATTGCACTGTGAATGAGGTGAGTCAGAAGAGCTACTTTTTAAAAGGCATCAATTATGACTATGATATGTATGGTTTTGGAGATAAAAGGGCTTTATTTTGATACAAAATTCAAATGTAGAGACTTGGAAGAAACATTGATAACCCCAAGAACCCCCGGTGTGATATAAATGTTACTGCTGGTGACAGGAAGTTAAATGAATTTGAAATAAAAATAATTAATTTCATTGCTTCCTGGTTAAAGAGACCAGGGGCACAGAAGCTCCATGGAACACTGTGAGATTTGTGATTTAGTTGTAATAGATGCCCATAAATGGGATTTAGAACTGGATTTCATGTATTAAAAATTGATTGCTTTGGATAAAGAACAGTTCTAATTTCAATTACTTGGCCTTTATGGTCCAATGTGGTGAATATTTCATGGCTTGATGTATAGGGCTGTTTTCCAGGTGTCATATATTCACTTACTTGCCTGGCTGTATCCCTCAGGTATCTTTTTCTTCCAGTTGAAAATCTTGTTTAGAGGATAGACTCTCCTGCTGTCCCTGAGTCTGGTTTTCTTGGTCACTGAGCCTGGCATTTCACATGAATTGGTTACAGCAAAGATGTTTCTTGCCTGCCTGAAGAGATGTGGTGCTTCTGGGTATTGGCATTTCAAATTAAATAGTGGACTGTTGACTGCTCTGAGCATATTTCTTCCAGGAATGTGTATGCTACCGGGCATTGTTCATCTTTTTCTATTGCTGTCTCTTCTCTATAGTTAGATTGCAAGCTTTCAAAAAAATCCCAGTGCAAATAGCTTTAGAATTTTTCTGATTATGAAAATAATGTTTTTATGGTTTTGGGTTTTACATTTAAGTCTTTGATAGGTGCAGCAAACCACCATGGCACATGTATACCTGTGTAACAAACCTGCATGTTCTGTACATGTATCCCAGAACTTAAAGTAAAATAAAAAAAAAAAAGTTAATTGCAAATAATTAAGAAACTGTAGGAATATATGTTTAAAAAAAATCCCATAGACTCTCCACCCAGAAATATCTTCTGATAATACTTTAATGTATGGTCGTCCAAGATTTTTTTTTATGCTTTCAGGTATCTATATTTACCTGTTCAACAAAAACATGGTGCCATCTAATATATGCAATTTAGAAACCTGTTCTTTTTATTTACCAATGTATTGTGGACATATTTCATGAATGCTATGATTTTTTAAAGGACTGTGTTGTGTTTTATGGTATAGATGTTTTGTAATTTATCAAATCCATGCCTTATTAATGGATGTTTGGGTTATTTTCAGTTTTCATGATTAAAAATGAGGCTGCAATAAGTATTATATGCTTTAACTGCATCCTTACAGACTTCTTTAGGACAAATTCTTAAGAGAGTAATTTCTGAGAAATACATACACAGTCTTTAAAAATTCTAAAATACATTGCTAATCTGCTGTCTACTTAATCTTTTAAATCATTGCCAAGAGAAATGGGAACTCGTTGTTGGTTTAATTTGTATTTTCTTGAGTAAGTTTTTTTTTTTTTTCTATTTCCTAGTTGTTTTTATACTGTATTTACTGGAAAGCTAATTCCATGCAGGCTGAAATTTTCATCATTTCTTCTGTATCTTCTATTTCAAGAGTGTTTTTGACATATAGAAGGAGCTCAAACATTTGTTGAATGTTGAATGAGTTATCTTTCTTGTCTTTTGCTCGTTTTTTCCATAAAGACTGCCTGCTTTTTAATTACTGATTTTAAAGAATTTTTTATATACTAAAGATATTAGCTCTTTGCTATTGAGTGCAAATATTTTTCCCAGTTTGCTTTTCATGTTTTAACTTTGAGGATTTTTATTTTTGTATATAGAATATTTATTTTTTAACAGGGTCAATCGTATTAACATTTTCTTTAGTTTTATCTTTCCTGTTGAGCTTCAAGAAAAGGCTTCCTCATTCTAGCATTGGACAACTGCAACCTTGATTTTTTTCTAATTACTTTTGATGGTTTCACTTTAAGCCTTTGTTATTAATCTCCATGAAAGTGTTTCATTGAAAGGTAGAGATTTACTCTGAATTCTTTCCTTCCATGTGGTTTGCTGGTCATCACAACACTCTCTCCTTTTCTCCTGGTTGTAACCTTTGAAAGCAGGGAGGTGGAGGGTGAAAACTAACATTTACTGGGGGACAGTTTGCAAGACATGTGAAACTTGCCGTATTTATGGCACGTATCCCTCCTAACATAGCCTTGCAAGGTAAAAGTTATCCCAGACTAGTAGACTGAGGCTTAGAGAAGTAAGAGGTATGTCCAGAGTCACTGAGTAAACTGGGATCCAGGGATCTCAAGCCCCTGCTCCTTCCACTGGTTCCTGGGTCCCAGCCTCTGGGTACTCAGGGCCAGTGGACTGTCCTGACCAGTAGTGGAGCTGTCAGCACTGGTTGTGCTAACAGCAGACCTTCTACAGCCATTAAAAAATGAAATTCGTGAGTTAAGATGTTTAAAGGGAAGTATTATTTTGGTGGAGGAAGCACAGATGTATTTAGAGTCTCTCTTTCTAGTCCTAGTACCTGGTAGAGTACCTAAAACATATTTTTCTTGGCTCCTGGACTTGATGTCAAAGAGAAGTACCGAGATTAGAAGCAGATTTAAGCACTCAACATGTAATGAACGTTAACGTGTGGAAAATAAGGATAATGATTATTATTTAAGATGCGTGAAATTCATTCAAAGTCAAAAATATCTGGCAATTCTAGGATGGCAAGCATTATTATTTTATTGTTAAACACAATTTGCTCCTTTGAGCTGCTGCCCAGTGCTTTAAGTGATGTTATTAAGGAATGATGTTTTTGTGCAGTAGTTGCAGTTTAATTGTGTGTAGTTTGTATGCAGCAGCAGTGTTTTACCCTAATGCTTTTTCCAAAGAGTCACATCAACTAAATGTGAATAATTATTTGAGTATAGTTTTAATGATGCTAAAAATTTAAATTATGCAGCAATGTGAATCTCTGACAAAACACATTTAGAATATAAGACAATTGTGCATTTTTAGAGGCTTGTATTTATGCATATGGCACAAACATTTGCATTTTTACATTCATTTATCTTAATTATTAGACACAGTTGAAAACATAAACTTGGACAAAACTGTTTTGTGTTATATGGGAATAAATAATATATCTATTATATATATCTTTATAATAAGAAATAATATTTAATAAATAATACAAAGTAAAATAAGAATAAAAACTATGTTAGATAATATAAACAATTACTACATAAATATATATTTATATTAAGCATAGTATGTAATGATTACTATGATTATATAAATATATTTTCAATAATATTTACATTTTAAAATTAAAAGATGATATTTTGTCATTATTTGCAAATATTTCCTCCTGGTATTGCTTGCTTTTCATCTTCTTACTAGCAACTTTTGAAGAACATACACTTTTAATTTTGATGAAGTCCAGTTTATTGATTTTTTTCTTTTTAGCTAGTGCTTTTTGTGTTCTAAGAATTGGTTAATAACAAGAAGATTGTGAAGGTTTCTCCTATATTTTCTTCCAGAAGCATTTTGGTTTAGCTTTTACTGTTAAAAGGTAATTTCAAATTAATTTTTACTAGGATTCATTTCAAATTACTTTTGTGTATGGTATAAGGTTATGGGCTAAGATTCATTTTTTTCCATGTGGGTATCAAGTTGTTCCAGTAACACTTGTTGAAAAAATTCTATTTTCTCATTGAACTACCTTGGTGCCTTTATCAAAAGGCAGTTATGTGTATACATAGGTCTGTTTCTGGGCACTGCATTCTGTTACATTGCTCTGTGTGTATATCTTATACCAGAACTACAATATCTTCATTACTGTAGCTTTATAATAAGTTTTGAAATCAGGTAGTATAAGTCATCCAACTTTGTTCTTTCTAAAGTGTTTTGGCTATTTTTGGTGTCTTCATATACAAATAACAAGTAGCTTGTTAATTGGTACAAAAGTATATGCTGGGATTTTGACTGGGATTATGTTGACTCTGTAGATCAATTTGAGAGAATTGACATATTAATAGATTTTAGATATTAAATCATGAGCTTGGTATATTTCTCCATTTATATTTGCCTTATTTATCTCAGGAATGTTTTTGATGTTCTGGTGTACAGGTTGTATACATCTTTGATTGAATGTCTTCCTAAGTACCTCATATATTTTAATGTGGGTACAAATGATACTTAAAACATTCCAATTGTTTTTTACATATATATAAGACTTTTGTAGATAAATCATATTCTGGAACATTTTTAGATTAATTATTAACAATGATTGTGACATGGTAAAAAGCCCCATAAATCTGCATACCTCAACCATACCTCAGCTTTCTATTGAAACTGCTCTCTATAACCCAAATGTGAATAAGTAATTAAGGACTGTAATTGCCACCTTACCCAGACAATGTGTAAACAAATGCTAATCTTGACTTTTATGAACCACTTAAGTAACAATCAGAATGTCAGAAGGATCCCTGGCCCTCAGAATGTCCGGAACCCCTCACCCCCACCCCCACCCCTCACCCTCATCTCCGCCCTGAAGGTGATTTACAGAATCCACTAGCCCTCGGAATGTCTGAAGCCTCGAATGTCTGAAGCCTCTCACCCCCACCTCCGCCCCTCACCTTCACTCCCAAGGTGATTTTTACGGGTATAAAAGTTCTTGACACCCTCCTTTCGGGGCCACGGGTTGGAGAGACGTGAGTCCTCCGTGGCCGCTGGCAATAAAGACCCTGCAATTTGGCATACTTTTGTCTTGGTGTTGACTTTCTATGCTCGGGCTAGTATAACAGATATTTTAAATATATTCTTTTGAATTTTTCTATATAGATAATTAGGTTATCTGCAAATAAGGACTTACTTCTCCCTTTCCAATTCTGTTGCCTTTTATATATTTTTTTCTTGTCTTATTGCGTGGCTAGAACTTTCAGTACAATAGTTGAATAGAAGTGGTGAGAGCAAACATCCTTACTTTGTTCCTGTCTTAAGAGAAAAATGTTTATTATTTCACCATTAAGTATGACATTAGCCATAGGTTTTAGTAGCTGCTCTTTATTAAATTGAGAAAGTTATATTAATAGCATGCTGAGAATTTTTATCGTGAATGGTTGTTTCATTTTGTCTGATTTCTTTGCAGTATGTATTGAAATGATCATGTGATTTTTGCTTTTATTGTGTAAATATGACAAACTATGCTGATTGCTTTTCAAATATTGACTCAATGTTGCATTCTTGGGATAAACTCCACCTTGTTATGATATATTGTCACTTTTATTTATTACTAAATTTGTTTTTAAAAAACATTTTGTTGAGGGTTTTTGCATTTCATTCATGAGAGATTTGGTCTGTAATTTTTTTCTTCTAAAATGTTAGGTTTTGGTATTTGTTTTACACTGGCTTCATAAAATAAATTGGAAGGCATGTTTGCTACCTCTATTTTCTGGAAGAATTTGTGTAATGTTGACATAATTTATTTAGTAAAGTTTGCTCATGTCAGAGGAGACCCTCTACCTCAATGGCAAGGAATAAAGCCTGCCAAAACTTCGTAGATGTTGAAAGGGGCAGTGAGACCTCATGGATTAGAGTAATGTAGTTTATTACTCACAGCAATGTGAACAGCAGGAGCAGTTCCTACTGCAAGTCCCACAGGGTGTTGTGACATGGTGAATATGCATACAATAGTTTGTGCTGTAGCTGAGAAACCTGGGGCCAAGGACTCAGCATCCTTTTTAGCAAGCAGTGAACAGGCCAGTCTCCCTACTCTAAGGAGTCAGTAGGGCCATGGTAGTTCCTACCGGTTGCTTTCAGCCATTTAACTGCCCATACGGCTGGCTACATAAACTGCTCAGTATTAGGGGATGGTTGGGCCTTGTAGTTTGTTGTATTCAGCCAGGACATGCAGGAATGCTCAGGGTACATGACAGACTTGCCTTTCCCAGGGAAGTCACTTGAGCATGAGGTTTTCTTTGTGAGAAGGTTTTTAATTTACAGATTGAATTTCTTTCAATTGTTCTGATTTTCTGATTCTTCCTGATTCCACCTTGGTAATTAATGTCATTCAAGGAATTTATCTATTTTATCTAAGTTGTCAACTTTATTGGCAATAAAGTCTTTATACTATTTCCTTATTGTTCTTTAAATGTCTGTTGGATGTATTTATATTTCTACTATTAGTAATTTGTACTTTCTCATTTGTTTTATTTATTAGTCTGGCCAAGGGTTTATCAGTTTTGTTGATGTTTTTTCCCAAGAACCAACTTTTGACTTTGTTAAATTTCTGTATTTATTTAGTCTATTTTCTATTTCACTGATTTCTGTTTTTACCTTTATATCTTAGTTGATACCCAATTAGTTCTTTTTCATCTAGCTTTATAAGGGGAAACTTCAATGATTCTAAATATTTTTCTTTTTCTATTGTAATTTAAAATAATAGCTTTCTCCTTGAGCTAGCTTTAACTGCATCCCACATATTTTGATGTGTTGTATTTTCATTATTATTGAGTTAAAATATTTTCAACTGAAATAATTTTCTTGTGACTTCTTTGATCCATGGAATATCTACAAGTATGTTATTTAATTTCAAATTATCTGTTTTTTTCTAGATATATTATTTTAATTTCTAATTTAATTTTGTTATGCACAGCAAACTTACTCTGTAAGGTTTTAATCTTTTGAAATTTATTGGACTCATTTCATGACCTAGCATATAATCTATCTTGGTGATTTTGTGTGTACTTGTAAAGCATGTGTGTTTTGAAGTTGTTGATTTTAGTGTTCCAAAAGTATTAATTTAGTCAAGTTGGTTTATAAGGTTGTTCAGATTTTCTTTATTCTTAATCAATGTTTTGTTTATTTGTTCTATTGATTACTGGGAGGCAGATATCAAAACCTCCAACTGTGAATGTGGATTTGTCTTTTCTCTCTTTAGTTCTGTCAGTTTTTGCTTTACATATCTGATGCTCTGTTATTTATTTGGTGCATACATATTTCAAATTGTTAGGTCTTCATTATGCACTAAGTCTTTTATCATCATGAAATATCTTTTTATCTCTGGTAATATTTCACTTCTTGGTATTTGTATTGTTTGACAATAATACAGGTACCTTGGCTTTTTTATGATTATTGTATGCATGATCTTTCCCTCCCTCCCTTTCTTCCTTCCCTCCCCTTCCCTTCCCTTCCTTCCTTCCTTCCCTCCCTCCCTTCCTTCTTCTCTCTTTCTCTCTCTTCTTTCTCTCTCTCTCTCGCTCTCTCTTTCTCTCTCTCTCTCTCTTTCTTTCTTTCTTTCTTTCTTTCTTCTTCCTTTCTTCCTTTCTTCCTCAGAGTTTTGCTCTTGTTGCTCAGGCTGGAGTGCAATGGCGCCATCTCTGCTCACTGCAACCTCTGCCTCCCGGGTTCAAGCAATTCTCCTGCCTCAGTCTCCTGAGTAGCTGGGATTGCAGGCATGCACCACCAGGCCTGGCTGATTTTTGTATTTTTGGTAGAGACAGGGTTTCACCATGTTGGCTGGGTTGGTCTTGAACTCCTGATCTCAGATGATCTGCCCACCTTGGTCTCCCAAAGTGCTGGGATTACAGTCGTGAGCCACTGCACCCGGCCTTCCATCTTTATACTATAAACTTATGTCTTTATCTTTAAATTCATAACAACCAACAATATTAAACTTTGTCAGGTTGCTGTTTGTTTATATTGGTCCTTTCTGTTTTATGCTCCTCAGTTACTCCTTTCCTGCTTTTTTGTTTTGGATTAATCAAATGTTATTTATTATTCTATTTTTTTTCCTTTATTGACTCCTTAGCTACATCTTTTATTATTATTTCTCTAGTGTTACTCTGAGGCCATTAATATGCATCCTTAATCTATCAAAGTCTTAGAGGAAATAGAGTTCCACTTCACACTTCCACTTCCACATTTTACCCATGACACTTTCTACTTTCTACTGTTCCCTTTCCACCTAACAAACAGTTTAAGTCCACTTGCCCATACCCTTCTCTTTGTGCTATTGCTGTCATATATTTTACTCCTTCATAACGATAACTTACAACTTACAATGTTATTTTTGCTTTAAACTATCCTTTTAAGACTTCTAAGAAAATCAAGAGAAGAAAATGCAGTCTCTTATATTTGCTTATACCTTTATGTTTGCTGCTGTGCTTAATTTCTTCTGCACATCGACATTCATTTCTTTTTTTTTTTTAATTAATTTATTTTTTTGAGACGGAGTTTCGCTCTTGTTGCCCAGGCTGGAGTGCAATGGCGCGATCTCGGCTCACCGCAACCTCCGCCTCCTGGGTTCAAGCAATTCTCCTGCCTCAGCCTCCTGAGTAGCTGGGACTACAGGCGCACGCCACCACGCCCAGCTAATTTTTGTATTTTTAGTAGAGACGGGGTTTCACCGTGTTGACCAGGATGGTCTCGATCTCTTGACCTCGTGATCCACCCGCCTCGGCCTCCCAAAGTGCTGGGATTACAGGCGTGAGCCATCGCGCCCGGCCTCGACATTCATTTCTTTTCATTCTGAAGAACATCTGTTGGCCATTGGACTTTCAAACTAATCTTTAAAAAATGTTTAGGATTTAAAAATATTAGTGTTATTTTCTGTAGTATTTTTAGTAATTTTTATTCCATTCAAATCTTCTTGCTCTTTTTTTTGGCAGGAGTGGGTGGCTTTACTGGTTGATGTGTATTTTGAATCTTTGTCCTTTTTATCCTTTTCTCTCTAATAGCATTTATCTCTTTGTGTCTTTAAAAAAATGGAATTCTGAAGTGGTCTCTATGTCTCTGTATTCTCAGTCACACTTAATCTTCTTTTTGTGGCTTCTAAAAGGTCTATGTGAAGATCTTTTTCATTTCTTTTCTGAGCTTCACTGCCAGCTTGCTTTTTCTTTTCTCCTATTGTCTTTATCTTCTTTATTTGTTTATTTATTTATTTATTTATTTTTTTGTGTGTGTGTCTTATTGAGCTCTTTTCAGAGTAATTAAACTGTGTGAATTTATGTAGAATGATTTGTCTAAATACTTCTGTTTTCCAGGTTAATTCTCCTGCTCATATATATGTTCTTCGTCAACTCTTGCATTGTTCTTTCATCCTGTAACTCTTTACCCTTCTTACTTTTTGTTGTTCTCTGTTTATTTCTCTCTGGTTACTACTCATTTTTAAATGTAAACATCTCTTTCTTTGCCATATGTATGTTGAAGAATAGTAAGGTATGGAGGGGGGACAGTGAGCTAGGGCTATTCATAACTTGTTTTAAGCCTGTTTTCTTATATGGACACCACATTCCGTTAGATTTTCTATCCAAGGCACGTGTTTCTCCTCTATTTTTGGCACTGAGTGGGGAGTTTACTCATGGTGCAGCCCCTCAGCCACAGGCCTGTTGAGTCATGATATGAAGAGAAGTCTCTGCAGTGCCTTTTTCCTTCCCCAGCCCTTCAAGAACCCGTGTCCAGAAGGCGCGAACGTGGTCAAGTGGCCCATCACATGGTTTCTCCTTCAGCTCCCCCCACCCCCCCGCCATTCTGCACTGACCCACTGAGAATCTGCTGGAATGTTATTCTTTCATTCTCGCAAGCCAGAGCCCTCCCATCCATCTTGATGTCTAATAGGTCAGCCTTTCAAGAACACTTGTGGGAAGTGTCCTGGTCTGGATCAGAGACGTGATGTATTAACTTTCAGAGCCCTGCTTCACCCTGGCCTATATTTTATAGTATTAGGTGGCTGTTCTTCTAATTTTGCATTTTGGGATTATGACCATTACTTTGCTTCATTGACAATGGAGACTTTAAAAAATCTCTTTTTTATTTTTTTAAAATAATTTTTCTGTAGGTTTCAAGGTAAGGAGTAAATTACAAAATGTTTTTCCTTTGCCATATCTAACTGGGAGTTCATACATTAGTTTCAGTTGACCTTAGTCAAATTAGTTTCTGCAGACAATCCTCAACAATGAAATGCTAGGGAAAAGGGTAAATACTGTAGTTGCTTCTGAGCAAAGCATTTAACGGTATGTAATTTTGTTATTTAATCAGAAACATATATTTCTTACTCTAAAATTTGCATTGTGGCAATTCTAACATAATCAGCTATCAAAAAGATGTATGTCCTTCATGTACCACCTTATTTATTTAGAAGATATTTATTGAGTATGAACTGTATGCTAGGCATTGTGCTCATTACTGCTTCAAAAGGGCAGCATCAATATGGAGAATGTTTTCATCATCTTTTCAGGTCGTGGTAAACATCTGTCATACCTTCTATACAGTTGAAATCCAGCACACATTGATTGGTTAATGTGTATATTTTAGTGATTAGTTTTGGAACTAATGACACTTTTTTCTCAGTTGTCCTTGGGGTCCTCACTCACTATTCGTAGTTCATTGTTAGGACTTTATTTTTATTTAGTCATATGTAAGATAACCCCTAAATTTTGGGCCCCTTGAGGATAATAAAATCACATTACCCTGAAATCTCTAAAATAATTGATAGACTTCTATAAACTTGGGAGAATTCAACACATCTTTGAGATCAAAGGCAATAGTGTTATGAACCTGGGACAGAAAGAATTCTGAATGGATCCTAAATAACGTATGTAAATAAATGTTTATAAAAACTTGGCCTTTGTGCATTAGTGAGACAGGCAGCATATGAAACTGTCTTCTCAGCCTTTTTGTCTCAGTTCATTTATCCTTTTGCAAGTCTTGTTTTTGCATCAATTTACTTATTTTCATTACTTTCTTCTGGATGTTCTTCATATATATACATGTATTTTTTTTTTTTTTTTTTTTGAGATGGAGTCTTGCTCTTGTCTCCCAGGCTGGAGTGCAGTGGTATGGTCTCGGCTCACTGCAGCCTCTGCCTCCCAGGTTCAAGTGATTCTCCTGCCTCAGCCTTCAGAGTAGCTGGGATTACAGGTGCCCACCACCACACCTGACTAATTTTTGTATTTTTAGTAGAGATGGGGTTTCGCCATGTTGACCAGGCTGGTCTGGAACTCCTGACCTCATGATCTGCCTGCCTCAGCCTCTCAAAGTGCTGGGATTACAGGCATGAGCCACTGGGCTCGGCCCTGTTCTTCATATATTTTAAGCATCCCGTCCCAGCCTTTCTTGATATCCCATTGACAATAATATGAATTCAATCAGAACCCAATAGAGATATTTATCTTACATTCAAAGAGAAAAATATCAGTTTCTTGGGATGTGATTGGCTCCTAAGTAAAAAATACTGAATTCCCCAAAAGGGTGAAGGTAAATACGTTACTTAAGGCCTTTAAATGGATAGCTTAATAGCAAGCTGTGCATGTGAAATGGGGAATAAGAATACCTGGAGTGGTAAACCTTGAGATGTGTCACTGATTTGAGTTAAATGGAGTGGAGAGAGGCTGTTTATCCTCACAATGAAGTAGGCGGCACAGCAAATACAGGACTGTTCAGAGCTCTTGAGCGGTTTATGAGTTTTTCTATGCTAGGAGGTAAGGCAGGTGCTTAAAATTACTGAGGTATAGCCTAACTAATTACAGAATCCTAAAGTGAGAAGTGCATTTGGAAGAAGAGCTGACAATTTAACCTTCAGGCTAGGCAAATGACAGACTAAAACTTGGAGCTGCATCAGTCAAAAATATATTTATACCAATCAAATTTGAAATAACATTGCCATTCCTAAAATATCGAAACATATCATATCTCTCAGCACAGAGAACAGACCCAATAGGATCTCATTAGAGCACTAATGAGTATTTAAAAAGCCATAGCAGGACCATGGAGCATACTCAGCAGTGATTTTAGCGTAGGTTCCAATACGAAAAGAAGAAAAAACAGTTTTGGAGGTTCACATAAGCCAAAAGTTAAAGAGAAGCAGCAGTTATTAAGAGGGCCAGAGATTCTTTCTTGAAATGTAGCAAGTCCCTGGGGCTCTTTTACAAGCCACTTATGCAAGACTTCATCCAGAATTTCGAGAAGTCCTTTCTAACTGGGCTTGACAATTGCATGAGAAACAGGTTGACAAACCTTCTCTAAATGCACGCTTATGTTTTTTTCTTTTGATCTTCTAGAGCTGCTAGACTTGATTTTCATGTTTCTGGTTTGGACATTTTGTGTGACTACATTGAAAACCTCTTTGAATTACAATGGCAAGGACATTCAAATCATGAACAAATGTCACTTGAGGATGTGGGGCAGGTCTTCCACAGATTATTTATAATAACAAATTTCAGAGCGACTGCTGCAAGCTAACGGAGATTTATACTGCACTTGACCTCTGGAGCGCTCTCATTTTATGAGGTCTCAAGGTTTCTGAGATGCCTGAAGATAGTACAGTTTTCATAGTTACAGAAAAATAGGTTTACAGCTAAGTCTGGAGTAGGTTGAAGCTTTGGATCTAAGAGCCAAAAAGGGCTCTCACCATCCTTATTTTCTTCACTCCCAGCAAAGACCCCTGGAGACCTATACCTTCTCTGGGTAGGACTTGCTGAACTAGAAAATTGAAGGTGGTTGTGAATTTTGCTGGCCCTAGTCTTATGTTTTCCCAGTGATTGTTGTGGGTGGTGGAGGCTTATGGCTGAAGTGTCAGATGTTGGGGCTGAAAGGAAAGTCAGAGACAAACAAACACATCCTGAAAAAGTACACAGGAAACAAGCAGTCATTTTGCTTCATAGTGTTTAGGATTTCATTACTATGTTAAGCTTGGAATTATACCTATGGCTTTGCGTTAGCTCAGATAATTATTGTCACTTTGCAACTGACTAGTTTTTTATAAATTCCCCTAACGCATCTTTTAGCAGGTACTCCAGCAATGAAAATCTTATTTGAAAAATAATCTCAATCTAGGCTTAATGTGTATTTGAATATTCTATCAATTTCACTATATGTGGATCATATTTTCCCTACCTTTTATAATAGAGCTAAATGCAATTGTTAAAAGTTCTCTCTGTCCACATTAGGTATAAATGTTTTTTAAAAGATTCCTAATATTTGCATCTATAAAATCAGTAATTTTTGTCATTTTTTTCAGTTTGCTTTGCTGCTGAAAATCCAACTCTGTGTCAGCCCATTTGTGCCACACTTGACTGCTGGAGAGCTCTCATTTTATGAGGTCTCAAGGTCCCTGAGATGCCTGAAGATAGTACAGTTTATAGTTATAGGATGATAGGTTTATAACTAAGCCTGGAGTAGGTGAAAGTTTTGGATCTGAGAGCTAAAAAGGACTCTCCCCATCCTTGAAGGCTTTTAGGCCTGGTGTCCAATTAGAGGTTGACAAGGAATGGTGACTTTGGCAGCTACAATAGAATAGACATACGGAAAATTCTGGAAACTGTAATAGGCTGGACCCATTTCATTTTTATTCCAGTGGCTACATTTATATGTCAGTGACTAAACTTGTTTATCTTAACATGAAGATATTCCCATAAAAATCCTTCGAATATTGAATATACACACTGCTTTGGCAATAAATTGACTAAAAAATATGAAGACAGGTAGAATTTGCATAATGTTGATGATCTTAAGTAATGTTTTGATTTCACTAATTTATTTTTTAAAGGATTTTTTTTTCTTTTATAATTCACAGCCAACCTCTGCTAGTGTTAATTTCTGTGACCTGGTAATTGGCAAACTCTTGCCAGTTATTTCAGATGGCTCATAATGAGAACTTTCTTCATCTCAGGTTCAAAGTTGGTTCTAACTATGTGCACCTGGCATGTAGAGAAATGGAGCGCTGAATAGTTATCCAGTTAATTAGGTCATTGTAGGCGGCCAATGTGGGTGATCTGAGCTGGTGCTGAGGAGGAGTGGGGAAAAATAACATGAGAAAGAGGCAGGAACTACAAAGTAACCTCAGCGAAAGGTCGGGCTTTGAGTCTCCTGTACTCCTTTCTTTGGCAGCTTTATTTGCCTGCAGATCAAGGTCAGCCAACTGTAAGAAATAAAAGAAGCTTTTAGACCAGGCTAGGTTCCTTGGAAGAGTCAGCCTCCTTGGTTCTGGTGGCTCACGTTTGTTCTCTGAATACCTGGCACTGGCACCCTAGCCTGTGGGAGATTTAAACTGACCCCTTATACCCATTTTGATCTCCTGTGGCTTTTCTATTTCAGATCCACTGCCCTGGGTGGGTGCCCAACTCCTACTTGGATTGTGGTTTACTCCTCCAGGGAGATGTGTGATTATCGTGTGTGTGTGTGTGTGTGTGTGTGTGTGCGCTTGCATGCGTGCACGCATGCCCATTAGGGTTACTTATCAACCGTTTGTTGACCTACTAACTTAGCTCAAACACTTGTTTGTCATATTTTCTAGTTCCCTGGTTTTGTGCCTTCAAGGCACCCCAAGATTGCCACCCAGCCAATGGAAATGGCAAGCAGTTGTACTTTCACCATTTGCAAGGCAAAGATCTGAAACATCTTTCTCTCTTCTAACTGGATCTGTTTCCTTCTCTGTCCCCAGGACTTATGTCTTAACCCATATCCCCTGAACATCTGAATAGAGTGTGACACTCCGATCAAGTGTAAGTTTTAACATATCAAATGGCATCCCTCAATTTCCAGAGAGAAGCCCCTGAGTGCCCGCCCTGTCTGATGAGAAGCAGGTGCAGAATAGGCTGCTCTAATCAGTGCTAAACGCACAAGTCTTACTGAAACCTGAGTGTGCTGTGCTTCACAATGCCGTGGTTTGATGGTGAATGCAGATGCTGAAGAGAACACTGGGCACTCCATTAACAAATGTGTTGTAGCTCAGTCATGACTAATGATAATGAAGTGCTGACTGAATGCTCAGTGCTAATACTCGATTGAACTGGAGAGCCTCCAGCTGTTGATGTGATATTC
This sequence comes from Alouatta palliata, assembly GCA_004027835.1. Lineage (NCBI taxonomy): Eukaryota > Metazoa > Chordata > Mammalia > Primates > Atelidae > Alouatta > Alouatta palliata. The sequence continues at coordinate 17,860 of PVKV010019469.1, read as the reverse complement.
TGGATTCAATAAAAAATAGATTAGAGTCTCACCAGGCTGTGCTAGGACTCCATACTAAGAACCCTCCGTTGAGATGGATGCACTAATGTCCCAACAATGGCGTGAATCACATTTTGGCTTGATATGTTAATATTGAAAATGTGCCTGACTGTTAATTTTGATGTTTTCTGAGGACTGAATGTTTTGGCTATTTCCCATTTTCCTATAAAACCATTCCTTGGTGATTTTTAGTGATTATTACGGAAAAGATTAGAGAAGCAATAGAGAGCAGAAATCAAGATCAAAGGTATAGAAACCAGGATCTCCTGGTTTTGAATCAAAGTCCTATCATTTTTTTTTTGGTTGTGTGATCTTGGGCCTTAGTTTCCACTTTTGTAAAATTGGGAAAACAACAGAACTTTCCTCTTGCAGCTGTTGTGAGGATTTGACAATGCTCTGTTCCTGTAATGACGGAAATCGTCGGATGAATTGCACCTCCAGAGCTGGAGTATTCTGGTCTCTTTAAATATGGCTTTAGGATAATAGTCCAGAAACTTCTGCATAGGACATTTAAATCTGGGATGAGTTTGCAAATGGCGTCAGTGTCCCAAATGAGGTCCAGTCCAGTTCAAGGTAATCACAATACTTCAAATTCAACAAGTTCTCTAGGCTGCAGACATGACTGTTTCTATGCATGTTTACATTATTAGGACTTACCACGGTACCTGGCATATAGTAGGTATAAAACAACAACAACAAGCACAACCCGACAACTGGTCTCTCTGCCTCCAGTTTTGCCTTCTTCCTAATCTTGTTTTACTGCCAGTGTTTTCTTTCCAAATGCAAATTTAAACCTGTTTCCTGCTTGCTTACCGAAATCAAGAAAGAGGTGCTCTTTGTTTACCAGGAGCACCAGCTGTCTAAATGATCTAAGTCTAGCACCTGCAGGCTCTACCCACTGGTGGAGCTGTTGTCAAGGGAGGGCCATCAGCTGGCTCCCAGTGGGAGGTGGATGGCAGACTCAATTTGGGTCACTTGAGCATCATAAATAGATTATTTGCTAAGATACAGGGGAGGATTTAGAGACACCAATAAGGGATAATCCAGTACCAATCCTAGCTGTTCTTACCTCCCTAGGCCTGCCGGGGCAAGGAGGGGGCAGTTACTGGAACCCAGGAGGCCTCCTGACAGGAGCTGTGGCCTTTGGCAGTGGAACACGGGAGCTGGGAAATAAACCCCAAACCTCACCTTCCTCCTATCTTTGGTTCTCCTGCTGGTAACTCCCATTGGACAATCCCAGCTAGAAACCAGAATGCCAAGGAGCTGTGAACACAGGCCAGACTGTGGGTTTCCACTCATCAGAGCAGGGAGAGAGGAAAGGTAGAGATTGGGTTTGACGGGCCAAGCATAAGATAGCCCCAAAGGTTCACTTCACTTGAACCCCATGGAAGGAGCTCCTCTCAAGGAGAAGGCGTGAGAAAGCCACGCTGGGCAAACACACACTGTGGAGATCTCTCATCTACATGGAGAAGCTGCTGGAATCAGCATCTCTTGATGTTGAGTCCAATGTTCTTCCACTACACAATTGCCTGAAGTTCAGAACTTGTCCTGTGACTACGGATGTCATATCTTATCAGATTCCTGGAAAATTGCACCTGAAACTTTATTCATGCCTGGCTTTTAAATGGCTATAATTTAACTTTTTAAATTTGGACACTCCTTATAAATCTTATAGTACATTTTTAGTTATTTTTCAGGTCTTCCGTCTCCCATAGGTAATTTATACTACTTAGTATTTAGAAATTACCTATTGAATACAGTGGTTCTCAGATCAATCTTAGACAATTCTCTGGATGGAATTTGACATATCTGGTGGTAGATTTATACTTTTCCCATTGGATCCTTGTGCACCCTCTTCTGTAAAGTTTTCAGGTCACAATTGATAGGCTTTTAAAAAAATAGATGTCTAATTCACTCAATCAATTTCACCTTGTGTAGAGAGAATCAATCTGCTGAGTTTTCTAGACATTAGCAATACATAAAAATCCTGTAATAAAGTATGCTATCATCTCTTTTTGAGAATGAGTAATGAGGCATGACAATTTCTTTCTGAAGCAATAATCAAGAAAGAGTGCCCTGCATTTAATTCATTATGTGAGCCCACAGAAAGAGCAAGGGAAAAATAAATATTTTCACGCATTTGAGTCAACTTTAGGCCTAAAATTATAGGTTCTTGCAACTTTGACTTAATTGCTGTCACAAAGAAGCACAAGTTGCTGTGATCAGAGAGCTCACAGAATACAAAAGCACTAATCCTTGACATTTCAGAAATATCATTATCTTTGCCCCAACGTGTACTGATTTTCTTTCACAGTAAATTAAAAAAAAATATATATATATATACATATATCTCAGAATTGAAGAAAAAGCCAAAACTTGGGATATTTAAATGAAAGTCCTGCTGCCAAAACAGAGCCTGTAACAGATGATAAGAACTTAGCTCATGGCATTTCCCAGTATCTACATTTACAATGAATAATGAATATTTGTATTAACATCAGGGCTTGGCTAATTTGAAAGCTACATACTTTCCTAATACCAAAAATCAAGTCTCAGTCTTTATGGCCTGTCATCAAAGTCAGTATGGTGGTTGGATTGTGGGCTGGGAACTCAGGGCAGGAGAAAGGCCCCTCCCACAGTCATGAAGACCCCAGGGGATAAATTGCGGTGAGTGGGCACTGGGACGGGGAGGTGACACCTGTACTTCCATCCTCCAAGCCTGTGACCCACGGAATTGCTTCCTCATCTTGGAGTCCTGTTCCTACTCTGTCCTTGTTTGCAATGTTACAGTTTCACTCGTTTTTCATCATTTATTCACTTTATAAAAATTACAAAATATTTCAAGCACGCAAATATTTCAAGCAAGCATGCAGTTCAAACAATAACATTCATGTATCCGTCTCACCACTTTCTCAAATATTAAATTTTTATTATGGTTGCTTCAGATTTTGTTCTTTTTTGTAAGAAAGAAAACCAGAGAGAGAGAGAGAGAGAGAGAGAGAGAGAGAGAGAGGGAGAGGGAGAGAGAAAGAAGAATATTCCTGGAAAGGAGCAGGACAGGACCTCACTTCCCAACTCCAGCCTTTGGTTCATTGTCTGAGGTTATTTATAACCCCATGAAGGGCTTTCTCTTGCCCAGTCTACTATTGTTGTTGTTGCTGTTAATATCCCATACGCCTTGGATGCCATTTGCAGATCCCTCATTAATAGTGGGGTTGGGCATCGTTTCATACATTTTTTGGCAGTTCAGTCTTTCTCTTCTGGGCTGTCCTCCTACTGATTTGTAAGGAGAAAGAATCCTTTGTCTTTATATGTGGTATGTGATAGATATTGATCCTTTGTCAGTGAAATAAGCTGCAAATATCTTCAGCTGTGGCTTGCATTCTGTATTTATAGTATCTTTTTAAAAATAAAGACCTTTGAAGTTTAAAGTCTTTAGCTATATCAATCAAACCTTTTGTGGTTTATTGTCTCTGTGTTGCTTTAATTACAGGCTGGTGAGGGAAGTCTTTCCTGCTGGGAGATGTTCCTCCAAGTGCAGACTGCTCAGAGCAAAACTGCAGGCTGGCAGAGGACGTGTCTTGGTGGTGCCTTGGCCTGTTCACCTCCGGCCAGGCCAGTAGAGAAGCTGAAGAGTCTTTGCCATGGTTTGAGAAACAGGTCTGGAGCCCCATGCTGTTCTCAGATCACCAGGACACACGGAGATGGCAGGGTCTCAGCATCCTAACCACCGCACATACCCCACCGAATGAGGGGCCTGGTCTACAGAGCTCCCCAAACTGTCTACTTTCTCTGTCTCTCAGTTGCCTTCCCTCTCCCATGTCCCCAATGTCACATGGTTGGCAAGTGCCAGACCCATGCCTCAGCCTAGCCCGGCAACCCTAGTCTGTTTCAGCACAAGGAGATGGGCAAGGCATGGGGAACAAACCTGCCATTTGGAGGCACCTATAGTTTTCAACCCATGAAAGAAGAGGCAGACTGCACTTTGTAAAAGCAATGAGGAAGACAGATCCAAATATCCTTGGGAAAAAACCTTTCTAAAAAGCAACCAAAGACTCTATGCTGACAATACACATTTCCAAGGGATCCTAAGAAATCCATTTGTGTGATCAGCTGATAATTTCTCCCTTTCTCCTAAGTGGCTCTGAGCTCAATTCAGATTGAAAAACTCAATGGAGAGTCCTAGAGCCTCTAATCAATGCTTTGTGCTGGGGGACCCTGGGCACTCTTTCTGTCGTTCAGAAGCATTCATTTAACCTTGATACAGTGGGGGGCGGGGTGGCAGGAAGGGCTTCTCTCTACTTTCCCCCTGCTTGGCGGGGAATCTGTGTGAAGACACATTTCATTTCATGTCAGCTGGCCTGTCCTAACAGGCCCCGCACAGGCAGGGATGGAAGTGTCACAGCTTGGCAGCCCTTCTCAGAGTGTGGACTCGCCTCTAATCAAGCTCCTCATTGCATTTAAAAGAATGAGAAGCTCATCCTTCCTGTCAATAATATGTGGCTGTGGTCTGGCATCTCACTGGCCGTAGGTCTTCATGGGGCTCTCTGATCTGTGTCTGAGAGCTGCTCTGGAGTGCCAACAAATGAGACTGTCAGCTGGTTTGGGCACTGGGGTGTGGAATGATGTATATAGCGACATCTTATAATTTGATTTTGATTTCAAAAGGTAAAAAGAAGCCTGTCATTTATTGGGATCCTCTGTATGTCACTTACTTTCCATACAGCATCGTGTCAAGTCCTCTAACAATCTTGGGAAGGAGGGGTGTGTGCTTCTATTTTTTCACATGAACTTTTAAATTTAGAGCAATTTTAGGTTTATAGAAAGATTGTAAAGATAGTACAGAGAGTTGTCATCTACCTCACAGCCAGTTGCCCCTCTTATTAACATCTTACATGAGTATGGTATATTTTTACAAAGAATAAATCAAGATTTACATATTATTGTTTTATTTTATTTTCTTGAGATGAAGTCTTGCTCTTGTCGCCCAGGCTGGAGTGCAGTGGCATGATCTCAGGTCGCTGCAATCTTCACCTCCCGGGTTCAAGCAATTCTCCTGCTTCAGCCTCCTGAGTAGCTGGGATTACAGGTATGCACCACCACACCCAGCTAATTTCTGTATTTTTAGTAGAGATGGGTTTCACCATGTTGGCCAGGCTGGTCTTGAACTCCTGATCTCAGGTGATCCGCCTGCCTCGGCCTCCCAGAGTGCTGGGATTACAGGCGTAAGCCACCATGACCGGCTGACACATTGTTTGTTATTGACCAAAGTCCACACTGTGTTCAGATTTCTTTAGTTTTTAATCTAATGTCTTATTTTCTCTTCCAGGATCCCACATTCCATTTGGCCAACATGTCTCCTTAGGTGCCTCTCAGCTGTGGTGGTTTCTTGTACTTTCCTTGTCTTTGATGACCTTGACAGCTTTGAAGAGTACTGGTCAAGTATCTGTAAATTGTCCCTTAACTGAGGACATTGTTTGACATCTTCCTCATGATTGGACTTGGGTGATGCGTTTTGGGAGGAAGACACAGAGATAAAGTACTATTCTCATCACATCATATTAAGTATATGTTATTTTTTGCTGATGGAGAAACTGAGTCCCAGAGCACAGTGACCTGTCCAGGCCTCCAGGAAGCTCTGGTACTAATTTGATTCCAGCTATGCCTGGTCTTCAAGTCCATGCTCCCTTCACTCCATGACATCACCCTGTCTCAGGAGATGAGGGAAAACCAGGCTTGAGAGAGACAACCAGGTTGCAGAAAGGTGGAGCCGTCCTTCAGCCAGCCACCTCTTCCTGTGCAATGCCCCTTCCCCATCTATCTTACTGGTATAGTTGTTTGGAGTTTTAGGGGTGAAGTAAGAGGGTGGAGAGGTGTGTCCAAAGTGGCGGTGGGGTGTTCAAGCCAACCGGAAAGGGCCAGATGTTCCCTCTGCCCTCAATTAAATATCAACTCCCATTTGAGGTTAAATTGCCTATTTCCTTCAAGTTCCATTTAACTTGCCGTACTCGAAAGTGACAATTCTGGCAGGCTTATTAGCCCAGGCAATGTTCTCTTAGGTTCTAGTCACCTGAACACCACCTCTACAATTTTGGTTATATTTCCAAACTACCTGAGCTATTATTTACTTAATTGCAAATTTAACTTTATCCCAAGCAATACTACACAATGAAAGATTTTATGTGCCAGTTATGTTTTTTCCTGACTCACATTAAGATAAGTACTGAACTATCGTTATTATTAATAAAGCCTCATCCTTCGCTCCTGCCATGTATGTGGCAACCACTAGTAGTATGTGTATCCCACTCCAGAACTGCTGAGTCACCCAACAGGGGACCTTGGGAACAGCAGTGGGCTCTTTTTATTTCTTTATAAATTTCTTTATAAACTTTTAAAAATCAAGGCACACAGTTTTTAAAACTCCAGTAGCACGATCAGGAAAATGAGCCATCCATACCCCACCCTCAGAGCTGCTCAGTTCTACCCCCAGGGATAGTGACTTTTAGATCTCTGAGCGGCTGCTTCTGCTCTTTCCTTCCTCTTGTTCAACTCTCTGTGGTGGCAGGTGCTGCTGGTGCCCTGCCTGTGTCCCTGGGGCTTGCCACTGTAGTGCCCAGGGCCTGACCTGTAACTGCCAAGGTCTGAGTTCTTGGTCTGGGCACCTTCTCTTGCCCCTGGAGCCTGCTCTGCCTCCCCTACAGTAGGCAGAGAATGTGGGGAAATGAATGCCCCTTGGGAGCCACCCTCCCCCAGCGACAGAGGGGCATTTGTGCAGCCATATCCTGGCTCCATTGCTTCTTGGCGGGATACGTCTGATGTGTGGCTGTTATACTGGCTTCCCAAGCCACACAGGGGTGGCAGGAATATTGCACTTTCGTGAGTCGCCTTCCTAGTGGCCAACTCTGCTTCTCACCTTGCACTTCATTTCACTCTGTGCAAGTCCGCATTTCTTCCCAGGCTGGAAACTTGTACCTGAGAGAGTCAAGGAATGTGCCACACTCTGAGAATGAATTATGAGTCCTTTATTAAGCTGGTGACCGAGAGTGGCTAACACCCCAAATTCTCTCGGCCCTGAAGAAAAAGTTAGGTGGTCTTTTATATACTAGTTTTAACAGGAAGGGGGGAACCTAGCTGAAACAAAGTTTTCACAAAGGCAGAGTAAGCAAAAAGTTAAAAAGAAAAAACTGACGCATAAGAAACAAAACAGTGCCAGGTGTGAGGAGTACAGCCGTCGTGAAAGACATACAGATAAGGTGGGCTCTGGGCGCTCACAGCAGCTGCATTTCCAGGCTCTGCTGATACCACTTTATTCTGCCTCTTATCAACAAGGGCATTTCCGGGTGCCCAGAGTCAGTCTGACCTTGCTTTATACTATAGTTACTGTAGTTACATTCTTAATGGGGAGAAGGTTACCAAAATGCAGAAGCCAAGATGGAGTCTGTTCAGCTCAAAAAGGCTAACATAAAGCCTGAACAGCGTCTGGTCAGGGAAAAGGAGAGTTAGTGTTAGCTGGCAAAAAGCAGGGTATCACACTACTTCAGTGCAGGGATTGTGTTTTCTGCTTTACGTCTGGTGCAATGCCTGTCATCTGAGAGCTACTCAGTCAATACTTGTTGGATGAAGAGCAGGCTGCACGAGCTAGGAGGAAGTGATTTCCTGGGCTGGTTTGTACGTGGCCATGCATGATGCTGTAGCAGTGTGACCGTGTCTGCAGCTTTTCTACATAATTGTATTTTACTTAAGTTCCTTCAATTGAAAACAATAGAAACCAACTCTGGTTAACTTAAGAGAAGGTAATATATTGGAAGGCTACTGTGAAAGCTCATGGAATTGAGGGAGGAGCTGGAGCCAGGTCAGCTCCAGGGTGGAACAATGACAGTAATAGTAGCTAACATTTACTGAACACTTCTACATGTCAGGCTCTGGGCCAAAAATGTCATCTGAGTTACTTTTCACAGCAACCCCATGAAATCATTATCATTATTATCATCTCCATTTTGCCAGTGAGCTACTTGGGGCAGAGAGGTTAGAGCCCAGGCAGGCTGACGTTAGAGCTTCTAGTCTTCACACACATGGATGCCTCTGCAGCGGGCATTCTGGATCAACTTTCTAGGTTGCCACCTCTGAGACTCAGCTATGATGGCACCTAGTCTCTGTCCCTCTACCTTCTAAGTTTCAGATTCTTGGGAAAAACCATTAAGTTGGCTCCACTTCGATCGGCACTGAACAAGGGGCACAAATACGACTCTTGGGGGGCCCACTCTGTGTATTGAACCGTTCCCAGGGGAGGAAGAATAGGGTCTGGGGAGTGTCCCACTCTCTCCTGCTCTTAAAGCTTTGGCCTTCTATGTCTTAGTGATTAAGGCATGTTTGACTTTTTGTATTTTGGGACACACACGAAGGCATTGGGAATGGAGGTTCCATTAAGGCATCTTCAGAGCCCTTTTGCCAATAGTTATACTGTTAGGGTGTACTCGGTTGGCAGGAGGCTGGCTTTGCTCTCTGCTGTTTCTTCCTTTTCCTTCCTGACAGCTGGTTGACATGTTTTACTCTTTGAAAATAACATAACCTAAATTACAGCCCAAGGGTCTACTTGAATCCTAACAAGAGAGGTAGATAGGTCAGAATTTTCTCAGTTACAAGGGATGGAAACATGCCTTATACTTTCTCAAGCCTCAGAAAAATTTTTTTTCTCTTAAATATCTGAAAATTGCAGGAATTGGGTGAAGTTTCAGGTAGAGGTGGATCTAGGTGCTCAAGTGACATCACAAATATTGTCTTTCTTTTCTCTAGTTTCTTCTTTGTTGGTTTCTGACACGCTCCCTCTGGATGAAGATCGCCAGCAACTTCAGGGTAACATGAACTTTTCAGCTCATGATCTCAAAGGGAGAAAGAGCTTTTCTTTGCCAGCATCCATATTTATCCTTTTTCCAAAGATCTCTGATTAGCCCTGTTTGGATCACGTGATCTTTCCTGGAGCAAACACTGTTTCCAGGAGCTATATCCCCTCTGGTAGAAGAGACAGGGGAAGCTGCTTGACAACTCTATGGAATCCTGAGCATGGAGGAAGGGTTAGACTCACAGGTGTGCTCAGAAATGTTAACAACCTATTCCGGTGAAGGGGGATGGGGGCCTCTGATTTGTGTCATCTTCTGATGTGTGCAGTGCAGCTTCTCCCAGTGTGGCTGACGTCAAGCTGCCAACGTGACAGTACTGAAGATGAAGCTGGGAAGAGAGGCTTGGTAGTGTACCATCATATATTAATCGTATTTCCTCCACTGAGATAGAACTGCTGCAAATAACCTCAAGAGTATAGACAATTACAAAGGGAAGTAAAATAATTAGAAAGGGATAAGTTTTCAGTAATTATTATCATTTTTCTGTAATTTATTTCATTATAACTTTATGTAATAAACTTTGTTTTTAATAAAGGCCTTGTTTAACAACCGGTTCACAAAATTCCTAAAAATTTAAGTCACCTCTCTCAAGCTGGGGCAAGCGAGGTCCAGCACACCAGTGGTTAGAACCTGACAGGGCAGAAAGAGAGTAGTATGTCCACTGTACCTGCCAGTTCCCCTCCCACTCCTGGTGGGGACAATATCAGATTCACTCTGGAGTGGTGCTTCAGGTGGCTTTTCAAGGTTGAAGGATATTAATAGCTTAACAGTAGATCCTTATAGATATCCTGGCCCGCAGCCATTGCTTTTGAAGCATTGTCACGTAGGGCTCAGATGTGGGAATAGAGCACCTTTAGCCTGTAGGCATAAAAGCACAGTTCACTGTCAGTTTCCCAGTAAAGAAAGATAGCATTACTCTATGCCAGTCCTAAATGTATTTCAAAAAATATAAACTAAGAAGAAACATAACCTCTTGCTGGTGTCCACTTTGTCAGAATGAAAAGTTGCTTATTGACGATTGTTCGCTATAAAGGTTCACAAGGAAGGAGGAATATTGAACATGTCCCTATTAATCCTTTCTCTATTGTTTGCAGAATCTCACTTGTTTTGAACTTACTCGGAAGGAGTAAGTTGTACCCACCTTTTGCCCTACCCTTGAAGCTTCTTTCAGCTTATAGGGGGCTGAGGCTGGAGGCAGGCGGATGAGTGAGGAAGCTGTAGCATCAGTCCAGGTAAGAGACGATAGAGGCCTGAGTGTGAGCATGGAAGTGTGGTTGGGAAGGTGCCTGATGGCCGACTTCAGCCAGAACAATAGCCCAGAGACCTAACTTTCAGCTAAAAGAGCATAGGCCAGTAATATGCATGCTTAAAACATGTAAACCATGAGAAAATAAATGTACTTTATATTCTAATAAATTTAATATATTTCTTGGGAAAAGCTACTTAACAAGAGCTGAAGAAACTGTTTCATGACAAAAGTCAGATCCATTTCACCCGCCAACATGCTGCAAATAAAGTCACTTGTACTTGGGGATATAAAAAAGAATGAAGCATTATTTTACTGGGGATATTTTCAGTAGGTAAAGTTAAGAGAATTCAGTAGGTAAAGAATTAATGCTTTCACAGAATGTGGTATACCTCACTAAATATGGGTGTTTGGGTATGATTTATTATCTACAAAATATCTAGTAAAGGCCAACACTTAGACATTAATTCCATTTTAGAGTCTGCAGTCAAAACTCCTAGGGCAGCTTGCTTAAAAAAGAATAAGCTACGTTGCTTTCCTCTTGCATGGGCTGAAACCATCAAACCAATTTTTCCATGGAAATTGAGTCCCCTTTTCATCTAGAGAACAAAGTGGCCAGCCAGGGACCAACCTAAGGTATAAACGCAAAAAGGTCACCCAATGTTTCTGCCAGAAGCAACACGGCTCCAGCTAAGTAACGTTCGCCTGATCTGTATTAAAGAGAAGTTAAAGGACAAAAGAATAATCCTTTAGAGCCTTTGAGAAGCTGTTGAAAGTCTTTCTAATGTCAATCAAAAGCACTACAATGTACATCACTGTGCACCATCAGCAAATACTCTTCAGAAGCACCCTAGAACTACCTTTACAAAGTGAAACATTTTTGGGAATGTTGGAAATACGCAAATATACCAGCAACATCTAACACACCAGTGGCTGAATTTTTAAAAAGTGGCAGGTGTCTCTTTCCATAGATCTTATTTACTTCCAACAAATGAATGAATTAGTATCAATTTTCTATGTTCAGATTTGGTTTTGGGGTCCCAGTAAATTCTGCTTCTGCAGTGACGTAGTTGGATATTAGCACTACCGTATGTTTTGCTACGACTGTCACTGTTTGTACCAGGTAATGTATTAGGACTTTACAAATACTTTCCCTGGAAGATACACGATACATTTCACAGATAAGTTTACTGAATCTTAGAGAAGTTAGGTAACCTTCAATGTTAGGAAAGGTGTTGAACCACATGGTCCACACTAGATTTTATGTTCTACTTTCTATTGGTTGCCCTGTTAAGTAATAATGCTACTCAATACACATGGTATACTTTACAGTTTGTAAAGTGCTTTGCCAAACGTTACCTAATTTGAACATAATTCCCCAAATGTGGTGATTTAGAATTATCCTTAGTCCCTGCAGTACTCACTTTAAATATTGATCTACTTTATCCATAGACGGAAAGCAAAATGATTGAGGCCCAGAGTAAAGGCCAGGTCCATAATTACCCTGAGATAAGGTAGTTTTTACAGGGCTCTCTATCTCCTTTCTCTGATCTCTGTAAAAAGGTCTGCCTCTTTGCTATCACACCCAGCTATTAGGCTCCACTAATTGCCAGCTGATTGCTATATTATTTCAACAATGCCCTGGGGCATAAATTACTCCGTGGTTTAATCCAAGAGGTAGTTTATGAGGTCAGTGTTTGAAGTTTTTTCTGACTCCAGTAGGGCTCTTCTTAGCTGTTCTTTCTCTGGTTCTCCCTGGTGAACTAGCTGGCCTATGGTTTAGCTGGTTGCTATTAATTGAGAAGCCTCCTCTTATTTTTTTTTGCCCCCAAAATCTCCATTGTTTCTGATAGTGCCTTTAGGCCTGAACTTTCTCTCTGTTTCAAATTAAGTCAGTTCCTTTGGGGGTCTGCTTCTCACCCTGGGCAAAATCCCTGAGCCTAAAGGCAGCTGAGGCCTCAGTATTCCTGGCCTGATGAGCATGGAGGTAGAACTCCGAGTTATGAGTGAAGGCTGGATGAAAGAAGGGAGCCCCTGATTTCTTGACTGCACACATCAGGAATTTAACCTCTTCAACTGGAGATGGCAGCCTGCTTGTCCTGGTGAGTTACAGCCTTAACAAAGGACCTGAGAAGAGAGGGACCCCCAGGCCGGGCACGGTGGCTCACACCTGTAATCCCAGCACTTTGGGAGGCCGAGGCAGGTGGATCACGAGGTCAAGAGATTGAGACCATCCTGGCCAACATGGTGAAACCCCGTCTCTACTAAAAAATACAAAAATTAGCTGGGCATGGTGGTGTGCACCTGTAGTCCCAGCTACTTGGGAGGCTGAGGCAGGAGAATTGCTTGAAACCAGGAGGCGGAGGTTGCAGTGAGCCGAGATTGCGCCACTGCACTCCAGCCTGGTGCCTGGCGACAGAGCGAGACTCTGTCTCAAAAAAAAGAAGAGAGGGACCTCCATCTTCTTGGCCACAGCTGCCCAAGGTGGATGAGGGGATTGGGGGCTGAATTGGGTGGGAGGGAGGGGGTAGGTTGTGGTTCAAGCCACAGACTCTTGCAGTTCTTACTGAGTTTTAGTAGATTTCCTTGAATACGTGCCTCTTCATTTGCTATGTGCCCTTAGGACAGTTTTCAGAGACTTTAAATGGTTGCTTGTTTTTTTCAACGGTTTTACCAAATGTGCTTGTTTCACTGGGGAATAGGTCTGTAGAACTCACATTGCCATCCCGGAAGTGAAGCTCCCCGGTACAGGCATACTGTGGAGGTATTTCAGGTTCAGCTGCAGACAACCACAGTATAGTAAATCTTGCAACTAAGCAAGTCACACATATTTTTTCTTTGTTTCTCAGTGAATATAAAAGTTATGTTTACATTATATTGTAGTCTGTTAAGCATGTAATAGCATTATGTCTACAAAATATGCTTATTAAAAATACATTATTGCTAAAAATGCTAACAATCACCTGAGTCTTCGGTGAGTAGTAATCAAGGCTGGTGGAGCGTCTTGCTTTGATGCTGATGGCTGCTGACTGATAAGGGTGGTGGTTACTGAAAGAAAGCTGGAGTGGCTGAGGCAATTTCTTAAAATCAGACAACAATTAAGTCTGCCACATTGATTGACTCTTGCATGAATAATTTCTCTATAGCATGCAATGCTGTTTGATAGCATTTTACCCACAGCATAATGTTTTTCTCAAAATTGGAGTCAATTTTCTCAATTCCTGCTGCTGCTTTATCAACTAAATTGATGTAAAATTCTAGATTTTTGTTGTCATTTCAACAATATTCACAACAACTTCATTAGGAGTGGATGGCATCTGAAACAACCACTCTCCTTACTCGTCTATAAGAAGCATCTGCTCATCTGTTAAAGTTTTATTGTGAAATTACAGCAATTCGGTCACATTTTCAAGCACCACTTCTAATTCTAGTTCTCTTCGCTAATTCTACCACATCTGCAGTTACTTCCCCCAGCGAAGTCTTCAACCCCTCCAACTCATCCATGGAAGTTGGAATCAACTTCTTCCAAATTAATGTTAATGTTGATATTTTGACCTCTTCCAATGAATCATGCATGTTCTTAATGACATCTAGAATGGTGAATCCTTTCCAGAAGGTTTTTAAATGTACTTTTCCAGATCCTTCAGAGGAATAACTGTCTATGGTAGTTATAGCATTATGAATGTATTTATTAAATAATAAGATTTGAAAATTGAAATTTCTTCTTGATCCATGGGATGCAGAATGAATGTTGTATTAGGAGGCATGAAAATGACTTTCATCTCCTTCTACATGTCCGTCAGAGCTCTTGAGTTACTAGATGCACTGTCAATGAACAATAATATTTTGAAATTTTTTTTCTGAGCAGTAGGGCTTAACAGTAAGCTTCACATAGTCAGTAAACCATGCTGTAACAAACATAGTTTTATCTAGGCTTTGTTACTCCATTTATAGAGCACAGGCAGAATAGATTTAGAATGATTCTTAAGGGCCCTAGGAGTTTCAGAATGGCAAATGAGCATTGGCTTCAACTTAAAGTTATGAGCTGCATTAGCCCCTAACAAGGGAATCAGAATGTTCTTTGAAGCTTTGAAGACAGGCATTGACTTGTCTCTAGTTATGAAAGTCCTAGATGACATCCCCTTCCAACAGAAGGTTTTTATTAGTCCATTCTCATGCTGCTAATAAAGGCATACCTAACACTGCATAATTTATAAAGGAAAGAGGTTTAATTGACTCACAGTTCAGCATGACTGGGGAGGCCTCAGAAAACTTACAATCATGGCAGAAGGGGAAGCAAATACGTCTTTCTTCTCATGGCAGCAGCAAGAAGTGCTGAGCAAAAGGGGAAAAGCCCTTTATAAAACCATCAGATCTCCTGGGAACTCACTATCGCAAGAACAGCATGGGGGTAACCACCCCATGATTCAGTTATCTTCTACTGGGTCCCTCCCATGACATGTGGGGATTATGGGAACTACCAGTGCAAGGTAAGATGTGGGTGGGGACATAGCCAAACCATATCAAGGTTGTTTCATCTACAACGAAAATCTGTTGTTTAGTGTAGCCACCTTTATCAATGATCTTAGCTAGATCTTCTCAATAACTTATTGAAGCTTCTGCATCAGCACCTGCTGCTTCACCACGCATTTTTATTTTATAGAGAGGGCTTCTTTCCTTAAACTTCTTCAACCACCCTCTGCTGGCTTCCAAATTTTCTTCTGCTGTTTCCTTACCTCTTTTAGCCTCCATAGAATTAAATTCAGGGCTTTCCTCTAGATTAAGCTTTGGCTTAAGAGAATGTTGTGGCTGGTTTGATTTATCCAGACCACTAAAACTTTCTTCACATCAACAATAAGGCTGCTTTGCTTTCTTATCATTTGTGTGTTCACTGGAGTAGCACTTTTCTTTTCCTGCAAGAACTTTTCATTTGCATTCACAACTTGGATTAGCTGTTTGGGGCAATCCAGCCCTAGCTATCAGCTTATCTGTTGTTTTGACATGCTTTCCTCACTAAACTTATTTCTAGTTTTTGCATTTATTTTTTGATATATAATGTTTGTACGTATTTATGGGGTACATGTGATATTTTGATACATGCACAGAATGCGTTAATGATCAGGTCAGGGTACTTAGGATATCCATCACCTCAAGCATTTATCATTTCTTTGTGTGAGGAACATTTCAAATACTTTCTTCTAGCTATTTTTAAATATACAATGCATTGTTGTTAATGATAGTCACTCGAGTATGCTATCAAACATTAGAATTTATTTATTCTATATTTCTTGTTTTAATGTTCGTACCTATTAATCTACCTCTCTTTAACCACCCCCACATTCTCCCCAGCCTCTGAGAACTATCATTCTACTCCTTGCTTTCATGAGATCAACTTTTTTAGCTTTCACATATGAATGAGAACACACAATGTTTGTCTTTCTGTGCCTGGCTTATTTCACATAACATAAAGGCCTCCAGTTTCATCATGTTTTTGTAAATGACAGGATTTCATTTCTTTTAATAGCTGAATAGTATTCCATTACATATATATATATATATATATATATATACACACACACACACACACACACACACCACCTTTTCTGTATTTATTCATCTGTTGATGGACACTTAGGTTGATTTCATATCTTTGCTATTGTGAATAGTGCTGCAAAAATTGTGAGAGTCTTTGACATACTGATTTCTTTTCCTTTGGATAAGTGGTTACGGTATTGCTGGATCATATGGTAGTTCCATCTGTAGTGTTTTACTTTTTTAAATAAATCTCCATACTGTTTTTCATAATGGATGTACTAATTTACATTTCCACCAACAGTGTATAAGAGTTCCCTTTTTTCTGCACCCTCACCAGCATCTGTTTTTTTTTTTTTTTTTTTTTTTTTTTTGGCCTTTTTGGTAATAGCTATTTCTAACTGGGGTAAGATGATATTTTATTGTGGTTTTAATTTACATTTCCCTGATGATTAGTGATTTTTTAAAAATATATCTGTTGGCTCTTTGTATATCTTTTTTGATAAATGTCTATTCAGATCTTTTGCCCACTTTTTAAATGGGGTTATTTGTTTTTATGCTGTAGAATTGTTTGAGTTTTAAAAAGTATATTCTGGATATTAGTCTCTTGTTGGATGAATAGTTTGCAAACATTTTCTATAATTCAACAGATTGTTCACTCTGTTGATGTTTAGTTTGCTGTGGAGAAGCGCTTTAGTTTAATGTAGTCCATTTGTCTATTGTTGTTTCGTTGCCTGTGCTTTTGAGTTTTCAGCCATAAAATCTTTGCCTAGACCAATGTCCCAGGGTGTTTCACTTATGTTTTCTTTGATTAGCTTTATTGCTTAGGTTTTTACTTCTAAGTCTTTTATCCATTTTGGGTTAATTTTTATGTATGATGAGACACAAAAGTCTACTTCCATTCTCCTTATATGGATATCCTGTTTTCCCAGTACCACTCATTGAAGGGGGTGTCCTTTCCTCAGTGTATGTTCTTGGCATCTTTGTTGAAAATCAGTTGGCTGTGTTTTGTAGTTTTCCATGTAGAGGTCTTACACCTCCCTGGTTAAATTTAGTCCTAGGTATTTTATTTGTTTTTTTCAGCTATTGTAAATGGGATTGCCTTTCGTTTATTTTTCAATTGGTTCATTGTTTGCATATAAAAATGCAACTGATTTTTTATGTTGATTTTGTTTTTTGATGGAGTCTTCAGGTTTTTGAAAAATATAAGATCATGTCATCAGCAAATAAGGAAAATTTGACTTCTTTTTTAACTTGACTGTCCTCATTTTATTTCTTTCTGTTGCCTGATTACTCTGGCTAGGACTTACAGTTGAAAAGAAGTGGTAAAAATGGGCATCTTATCTTATTCTAATTCTTAGAGGAAAGACTTTCCGCTTTTCCCATTCAGTATTACGTCATCTGTGGGTTTTTCATATATTATCTTTATTATGTTGAGGTACGTTCCTTCTGTTTCTAATTTGTTGCAAGTTTTTACTGTAAATGAATGTAGAATTTTATCAAATGCTTTTGTGCATCTATTGAGATGATCATATGGTTTTCATCATTTGTTCTGTTGATGTAATGTACACTGTTTATTGATTTGCATATGTTGAACCATCCTTGCATGCCTGGAATAAATCTCACTTGATCATGATGTATTATCTTTTTAAAGTCTTGCTGAATTTGGCTTGCTAGCATTTTGTTAAGAATATTTTCATCTATGTTCATCAGAGACACTAGTCTGTAGTTTTTTTTTTTTGTCCTTGTGTGGTTTTGGTATCAGGGTAATGTTGGCCTTTTCAGATTGAACTCTTTTTTTTTTAATTGCATTTTAGGTTTTGGGGTACATGTGAAAAACATGCAAGATTGTTGCATAGGTACACACATAGCAGTGTGATTTGCTGCCTTCCTCCCCATCACCTATATCTGGCATTTCTCCCCAAGCTATCTCTCCCCAACCCCCCACCCCCTGCTATCCCTCCCCTATTTCCCCCCAACAGACCCCAGTGTGTGATGCTCCCCTCCCTGTGTCCATGTGTTCTTATTGTTCCACACCCACCTATGAGTGAGAACATGCAGTGTTTGATTTTCTGTTCTTGTGTCAGTTTGCTGAGAATGATGGTTTCCAGGTTTATCCATGTTCCTACAAAGGACACAAACTCAT
>PVKV010019468.1:25713-42271 GCA_004027835.1 Alouatta palliata | reverse complement strand
CTCTGTGTGTGTGTGTGTGTGTGTGTGTGTGTGTGTGTGTGTGTGTATGTGTGTGTGTGTGTGTGTGTGTGTGTGTGTTTTGTTTGTTTGTTTAAGAGAATACTGTGGCTGCTGTGTTGACAACTGACTTTAGGGATCCCAGGAAGAATCAGGAAAATCAGCTGAGAGGCAATTGCAATAACGCAGGCAAGAGAGTAAGGTGGAGGCAGTGGAGGTGATGAAATGTGGGCAGACCCTGGATATATTTTAAAGGTGAAGACAAGATTTTCTCACACACAGGATAGGGACTATTGGAGAAAGATGAATCAAGGATGCCCCCAAGGCTTGGGGCCTGAGCAATGGGGAGGATGAAGTCTTCATTACCTGAGATGGAGAAGACGCTGGCGGAGCAGATTTGGGTGTTGGGAGGTGGAGAGGAAGAAAATCAGGAATTTCTTTGGGGAAATCTACTAGATATTATGGAGAGAAGTCACATGGGCATTAGAAATCCAAACATGGGCCAGGTGTGGTGGCTCACGCCTGTAATCCCAGCACTTTGGGAGACTGAAGGAGGATGAGCGCTTGAGCCCAGGAGTTCAAGACCAGCCTGGGCAATAAAGTGAGATCCCGTATCTACAAAAAATTAGCTGGGCATGGTGCTGTGTGCCTGTGTTCCCAGCTACTCAGGAAGCTGAGGTGGGAGGATCGCTTAAGCCCAGGAAATCAAGGCTGTAGTAAGTTGAGATCACACCACTGCACTCCAGCCTGGGTGACAGAACAAGACCCTGTCTCAAAATTTTTTTTAAAAGGCCGGGGGCGGTGGCACACACCTGTAATCTCAGCACTTTGGGAGGCTGAGGTGGGTGAATCACAAGGTCAAGAGATCGAGACCATCCTGGCCAACATGGTGAAACCCTATCTCTACTAAAAATACAAAAATTGGCTGGGTATGGTGGCACATGCCTGTAGTGCCAGCTACTCAGGAGGCTGAGGCAGGAGAATCGTTTAAACCCAGGAGGTGGAGGTTGCAGTGAGCCAAGATCATGCCACTGCACTATAGCCTGGGGGACAGAGTGAGACTCCACCTAAAAAAAAAAAATCCAAAAGTAGGCTTTGGCTGGGTGGCCTGAACTAGGGCGCGTATTTGGGAGTGCTGTGTGCATAGATGGCATTTAATGCCCTGAGGCCAAATGAGGTCCTGAAGGGTCTGAGTGTGAATAGAGAAGAGAAGGGACCAAGGTCTGAAGAACACCAGCATGGTGAAGCCTGCTGGAGGGGAAGAACCAGCAAAGGGACTGAGAGGAGAGCCCAGTGAGTAGACAGCCCAGAGTGTGGGGTTCTGGAAAGTAACCAAGTAAAAAAGATGCCCCCCAAAGCCTTTCCCAAAAACAGTGGGGGTGGGGGCAGCCTGAGGACAGCACAGGTGGGCCCTGAGTATCTGATGGACAGCAAAGGAGTGAGGCAGGCACTAAACTCCGACTCTCCCAACAGGATGCCACTCTAGTCTGGTTGTCACTGTCAAGGACTCTGTCTAGCTGGGAGGAAATCAGAGGTAGGAGACACTGGGCAGAAATCATAAGTCTCATGGTCTCCAAGACTATGGCAGTTTCTTCTGCAACCCCTTCCACCCACTGGTGTCCCCATGTCATCAGGAAAATGGCTTCAGCCATAGGAGTTGTCATCATCATGTACCAATTCCATTATCAGTGCTGCCTTCCACCTTGGCCTCCCAAAGTGCTAGGATTGCAGGCATGAACCACTGTGTTCTCAGGTATAGTAGACGAAACACTGGGCTTAAAGACCTGGTTCCAGCCCGAGTTCCACCTTCCCGGTTGTACAACTCTGTACCTTCCAATCTGAGCTCAGTCAGTACCTCTTCCAGGGAAGCCTTCCCTAACTCCTCAGCATGGCTTAGGGAAGACTCTTAGATCAGTGCTTCCCAGTGGAGGATGGGCTGGGCACGGTGACTCACACCTGTAATCCTAGCACTTTGGGAGGCCAAGGTGGGAGGATTGCTTGAGGCCAGGAGTTCAACACCAACCTGATGAGGGTGATTTCACTTCCCTCCCTGGCAGGACATTTGGCAATGCCTGGAAGTGTTTTGAGCTGTCACAGCTTGGAGGAGAGGTGTAGGGGTGCATGCAGGGGCTAGAGGCCAAGGATGCTGCAAAGTTCCTGCTCTGACAGGAATTTTCCAGGCCAGAATGTTGATCCTTCTGTGGTTGAAAGCACCTGTTCTAGATAAAGCAGGGGCAGATCACCTCTTTCCAGCTCCATGCCACTGCCCCTGTCCCGTTTTCTACTGAGACAGAACTGAGAATGCCAGCTACTTTATTTCCCAGCCTCCCTTGCAGCTAGCTATGCCCATGTGACCTAGCTGAGCCAATTAGATGTAACGGGAAGTCTGATGGGGGCTTCTGGGAAAGATTTTCCTTCTTCATAAAAGGAACAGGTACAGGAGAACCTGCCCTTCCACTCTGATTTTCAATAAGAGGATATAATGCTTGGCATTGTGGCATGCCAAATGCACTGAGGATGGCTGAGCAGAAAGATGGGATGAGGCAGTCTCACTAAGCAACACTGTCCCAGGCCCCACCCTGTCGAGTGAACCAATAAGCATCCTATGTCACCAGGCATGGTGGCTCATGCCTGTAATCCCAGCATTTTGGGAGGCTGAAGCAGGAGGATTGCTTGAGCCCAGGAGTTCGAGACCAGCCTGGGAAACGGGGAAAAACTCCATCTTTACACAAAGTACACAGATTAGCTGGGCATGGTGGTTAGCACCTGTAGTCCCAGCTACTTGGGAGGCTGAGGTGGGAGGATCACTTGAGCCCAGGAGATCAAGGCTGCAGTGAGCCGAGATCATACCACTGCACTCCAGCCTGGGCCACAGAGTGAGACCCTGTGTCAAACAAACACACAAACAAACCAACCCACAACCACATCCTATGTCTAGGATGAGCTGATTTCTGTTACCTGTAGCCAAAAGCACCCTAGGATATACGGGCCCTCTCCATGTGTCCCTGCACACAAGCATCCCTCCGTAATTGTTGTTTGGAGGTGTGCTTTCCTCCTCCCCTACCGGCCTGGCAGCCTCTCGAGTCCAGGGCTGTGCTTCCCCTGGTGGACCTGCCTGCTTAGCCTGGGACAGAGGAGCAGCTCAGAGAGGATTCTATGAATGCATTTAAAGCACAGTGAGTCCGCTCTCAGCAGCCCAGCTGTGGGGTTTCCTGAGTGCCTCTCTGGCAGACACATCACCCCAGTAGGCTGGCAGTGCCTGGTGTAAACACGTCTGGGGTGAACGCCCTCAGATGCTTGAGACAGCAGAAGTGTTGGCCCAGAGGCTGAGGTTCCAGCAAAACTGTGAAAGCAGACGACCCAATTGCACCATGAAAGCCGAGATTGGCCCATGGAGCAAGATTGGAAGCATGCTACAAATGTACTTATTTCATCCAGAAAAGGCCTCCCTGTTGAAGCCCTCCCTGCTACCCAGCCCATGCAGGGCCAGACTCCTCCAGCTGCCCAGGACCCCTGCTTTACGGGGCTGGGGAAGTAAGAAGCCACCCAGGAACCCAGGTCCCTCCATGGAAGACGGACCTACCCAAAGCCTCAGGAGTGGAGACTCCTGATAGGGGGACAGAGAGGGGGTGACAGGGCCTCTTTCCCCCTTTCCCTAAGCTCCTTCCATGAAGTCAAGGCCAGTGCTGTCTGCTTTCCAGCCTAGACTGGATGCAGGGCTCCATCTGGGTCTGTTCCCAGGACCTTCACCAGCCTCCCAGAAGTTTGTCAAGAGAGCCCTCGGGTGACAGACAGTGAGGTAGTGTGCACAGTGGTTAAGGGTGCAGGCTCAGGATCAAGCTGACTTATGTTGCCATTCTGAACCAATGGTCTCCTTTCTTCTCATATTACTTATGGAGGGCCTATTATGTGCCAGGCACTGTGTGTGGCACCAGGGTCACAGCTTTGAGCATTGCATCAGCCAGACATGAAAGCACACGGTAGCTCTACTCAGCGACACGGAGCTTAGAGCCTTAATCAGGGAGGTGCACGTGACACCAGGAGCCCCCAAACATTCCCACTGTGATGAGCTCCACAAAGGAAGGGTACAGCCCACAGGAGGACACAGCAGCTGTGCGGGCTGGAAGCAGTTGCTCAATTAATCTGAATCTTGTTACTGTAATAACCGGACCCACCTCCTTGGCTTTTGTGAGAATAGGTGGAGGAGGCACCCTGAGACCCCTTCCTCCTCACCAGGCCCTAACTGAGTGTTCCCTTGTGGGAGGGGTTGTGGGTCTATGGTCCCTGAAGCTGGTGACAGGCCTGGAAGCCTGGGGCATTGGCTGCCTCCTGCAAGCCTGCCAAGGCAGAGCGGTCATTCCACCTTCCCCAGGGCCTGGCCTTTCTCTGCTATTGGAGAGATAATTTCCAGAACCCGTGGGCAGCCTGCCTGCTCTTCCTGACTTTAGTCCAGCTGTGGCTGCCAGAGTCAAGCAAATCAGAACACTCCCGGACCCTGATCCAAGTCCCCTTCCTTTCCCCAGTTCAGGGGACTGAACAGCCCAAAGGCAGCCATCCTGCCCAGTTGCCGACGGAGCCAGCTGCTATGCATGGGCTGCAAAGAACAAAGTGCCCAGCCGTGGCTGCGGGGAGTCCTGGTCTGGAGCTAGCAAAGTGCCCCCAGAATCCGCTGGCTCCCTCCCCTCAGGAATGCTGGTACTAATGGGTAACAGAAGGCCAAGGCAGGGGCTTCTCCTTGGCCCCCACCACCAAGAACACTGGCACCCCATGGGCAGTGCAGGGGAGCCCCTGGACTTCTCTGCCACCACCAGCCCTGCCCTGGCCAACTGGGATGGGTAGGACTGTGTGAGATCAGGAGGCCCCAGGCCTCCCCGTTGCCTCAGTTTCCCTGGGAGGAAGGTCGAGATGGAACATTAGACATTTCCACTGAGGATAGTGTGGGAAGCAAAGGAGCGGGGTGGGGTAGACGTCCACTCAGACAGACTTGCCTTCCAGCCAAGGTTGCCATGGTACCTCTGGTCCAGGAGAAAGATGGTGAGGCCAGGGAGGGTCTGGGGCTTTCTGGGACCAGAGCCAGTTTTGTGGGTGTTCAACCTGTGCCGTCACACGAGGCTCTGCACGTGGAAGGATCAGCTGCTTGGGCTTCATGTTCTGTGGTCTCCGTCTTAAAAATTTTTTTGAGATGGAGTCTCGCTCTGTCACTCCTGGAGTGCAGTGGCGTGATCTCAGCTCACTGCAACCTCCGCCTCCCGGGTTCAAGTGATTCTCCTGCCTCAGCCTCCCAAGTATCTGGGACTACAGGTGCACGCCACCACGCTCAGCTAATTTGTTGTGTTTTTAGTAAAGACGGGGCTTCACCATGTTAGCCAGGATGGTCTCGATCTCCTGACCTAGTGATCCACCCACCTAGGCCTCCCAAAATGCTGGGATTACAGGCATGAGGCACTGTGCCCTGCCCATTTTGAAATTCTTAACAATTTTTTAACAAATGGCCCACACATTATCTAGAAGCCTCCGTCTAGGGTGAGGACATTCATACACAAAGGGCCTTCCAGTCTGGGAAACAGAATCGGAGGGTGTTGGAAGAGACAACCTATTCTTCTCCCCTGTCCCAACCCCACACCTCCCCACAGCTGTGAGGAGGAAGATGAAGAACATGGCAGGTCCTGCTTTCCACTCTGGCCAGGTGGCACGTGGGTTTCTGGAAGAGAGGAGAGGAAACAGCCCTGACCTCCACAGGCTGCAGGTCGGGTCGGGAAGAAAGAAGGGAAGGGGTCAGGGGAGGACAGGCTCCTCCCTGCCAGGGCCCTCCGTGGGTGGTGGGCAAACAGATGAGTCCCTTTAGCTGGAACTCGCCATTGGAGGAGGCTGCAGGTCTGAGGCAGGCCCAGAGGGGAGTGTGGGGTGAAGGGTGGTGGTGGTGAGGCCTGGAGCTAGGAGAAAGCTCTTCAGGGCCTCCACCAGCAAGGCCAGCCCCTCACTCTAGCCTCTGGTCTTGTTAGAGGGAAGCGGTCCTGATCCAGACCTCAAGAACGGGTTTTTGGATCTCGCGCAAGAGAGAATTCAAGGCAAGTCCGCAGTGCAAAGCGAAAGTGAAAGCAAGTTTATTAAGAAAGTAAAGGAGGCTGGGTGCGGTGTGGCTCAGCTTGTAATCCCAGCACTTTGGGAGGGCGATGCACGTGGATCACAAGGTCAGGATTTCGAGACCAGCCTGTCCAATACGGTGAAAACCTGTTTCTACTAAAAAATACAAAAATTAGCTGGGTGTGGTGGGGCGAGCCTGTTAGTCCCAGCTACTCGGGAGGCTGAGGCAGGAGAATTGCTGGAGGAATGCCTAGAATGGAAGGGGGCAGGCCTGGAATGGCCAGAATGCCTGGACTCTGAAATACTTAATGATCCAGAGGTTCTTGCCGTCATGCAGGATCCAGACGTTATGGTGGCATTCCAGGATGTGGCTCAGAACCCAGCATATATGTCAAAATACCAGAGCAACCCAAAAGTTATTAATCTTATCAGCAAATTGTCAGCCAAATTTAGAGATCAAGCACAATGCCCTCCTGATAAATAAAGCCCTTGCTGGAGGAAAAGCAACCTAGATCACCTTATGGATGTCACAGTAACACAAACCAGTGTACCTCTGACCTTCTCATCAAAACAGCTGGGGTGCTTTGAAGATAATCCCTAATCCTCTCCCCCGAAGTGCTGCTGAAGCATTTTACAGTGGTTTACCATCAGGATATTCATTCAGATAATGTTTTCCTACTAAGAATTACAAACTTTAAACACTTTTTAACCTTAAAAATATTAAAAAAAAAAAAAAAAAAAAAAAAGCTTGAAACTGGGAGGTGGAGTTTGCGGTGAGCCGAGGTCCCGCCACCGCGCTCCAGCCTGGGTGACAGAGTGAGACTCCATCTCAAAAAAAAAAAAAAAGAGGGCTATTGCTTGCCTATTTTAATGGTTATTTCTTGATGATATGCTAAACAAGGGGTGGATTATTCATGCCTCCCCTGTTTAGACCATATAGGGTAACTTCCTGACATCCATGGCATTTATACACTGTCACGGCACTGGTGGGAGTGTAGCAGTGAGGACGACCAGAGGTCACTCTCATCGCCATTTTGGTTTGGTGGGTTTTGGCCCGCTCCTTTACTGAGACCTGTTTTATCAGCAAGGTCTTTATGACCTGTATTTTGTGCTGATCTCCTATCTCTCCTGTGACTTAGAATGCCTTAACATCTGGGAATGCAGCCCAGTAGGTCTCAGCCTCATTTTACTCATCTTAAATAGGAGTATATTTAAGATGGAGTTGCTCTGCCTTACACGCCTTTGACAGTCTCAGCCAGTAGCAAATTCAGAACCCCCCACAGCAGGCAGCTGGCCGGCCGTGTGCCTTGCTCCTCTGGGCTGCGCCAGCTCTTGATTTCCACCTCCCGGATGTGGCCTGCTGCTCCTGCAGCTCTCCTGTCCCTCACAGCCGGGCCAGGGTCAGGCAGTGCAGGGACACAAGCTGGCAGGAGGGGAGTGGCCCAGGTCCCAGGCCAGGGCTGGAGAGGATCCACGATCCACAGAAGGAAGGGAACACAGAAAGGGAACCCCACCCTGCGTAGGAGGCCAGGAGAGTGGAGATGCAGCCATGGGGATCTGCCTGAGGCCCGGCCCAGACCCTGGCCCAACTCTCAGAAGCCAGGCGGCCCGTGTGTCCTCCCTGGCAGAGCCAGGCCAGGCTGGAGCCAGAGTCCCCGGGCAGCGCCCACTCAACACCCACACCCGGGTTCCCTGAGGCTGAGGACTCCTTCCTCTGCACCTCCCAGGATCCAGGTGGCAAATCCCTTCCATTCAAATGTACACTTTCCCCCGGAGGCCAGGAGAGGGCAGGCTCAAGTCAGTTTCATTCACACACTCTTGAGAGGTGTGTGAACAGCCAGCCCAGAGGAAAGCCCAGAGGACAGGGCGGGGGAGGAGACTGAGGGGACCACCTGCGGGAGACAGGAAGGGTGGACAAACCCACCACTCCCACACTACACCCGGGCAGGCTTCACCCCTAGCACACCTCCACCCTCCCCTTCCCACTCCCAGCTGAGGCTCCCTTGGCCCCTGGCACTTCCACAGCCCCTCCTGGTTTCCAGAGGTTCGCTGAGACTGCTGCTCTATCACTGCCCTCCTTGCACGTATCCTCCCATTTTCACTGACAGGGAAACTGAGGCCTCAAATGTCAGCTAAGGCCAACAGCTAAGTGGCAGGGCAACAACCCAAATGCCCAAGGTTTCTGCTGCCAGCTTCCCAGAGCCCTCCCTGGGCTGGGTGGCAGTGGCACAGAGAGGTGCAGTGCTCAGGAGGCAGATCCGGGCCATGCTGCTCCCTGGCCTCAGGACCCCAGGGACCACGGTGCAGCTTTCTCACCTGTAAAGGAGGAACTCATGGCCCCCTCCCAGAGTGACTGAGAACACAGGCTTCCATCAGGATTAGGAAGAGCCAAGCACCCCGGCTCATGGGGCGCGCTCAGGCAATGGAAACCATGCCTTCCATGGCAGGGACTCTGCCCACACCTAACACATTCCCACTGCCATTGGCAATCCCAGCCTCGTTTCTCAGACTCAGGTATTTTCAGGCTAGAAGGGACCTGGAAACATGTCCCTGGAAGAGCTCTGGGCCTGTGTTTTTCCCTAAGCAGCTGGTCCAGCCACTGCAGACACAGATGACAGGTTCGCTGACTCGATAGGGTCCAATTCCAATTGCCTTCCATTGTTGAAAGAATCTAAAAGAACCTTGACCCCCTTCCAGGTCTACCTAACCTACAAAAACTGCAGAGCACAAACCTTCAATTACCATTTCCTTTAAGAATAAGAGGGGTCCCCCTTCCCTGCACAGGAAGGAAAGGCTCACACAGAATGACAGCTATTCGGTCAGCAAATTTCTCCTTTTTATTTATATATTTATGTATTTATTTGAGATGGAGTTTCACTCTTGTTGCTGAGGCTGGAGTGCAATGGCACCATCTTGGCTCACGGCAACCTCTGCCTCCCGGATTCAAGCGATTCTCCTGCCTCAGCCTCCCCAGTAGCTGAGATTACAGGCATGCCACCATGCTCGGCTAATTTTGTATTTTTAGCAGTGATGGGTTTTCTGCATGTTGGTCAGGCCGGTCTCGAACTCCCAAACACAGGGGATCTGCCCGCCTCAGCCTCCCAAAGTGCTGGGATTACAGGCGTGAACCACCGTGCCCGGCGGGGGGGATAGTATCTTTTTTGTCCACCCACTCCACCTCCCCACCCATCTTGGGGAAAGAGGACATGCTACTACCAAGCCCAGGCGTGGTGTGTGGACTCTCCAGGGTGACAGGGATTTTTTTAAAAGAGGAAGTGCTATCCTGTCTTTCCATTGAGATGGCACCTCCCATGATGGTGTATCCAGAGGGTGGAGACCATCACCCTTCAACAGAAACAATGAGCTTCAGTGAACATCATGTTTACATGTGTTTTATGCAAAGCACCACGGTTGGTGGTACCATGGGGAAAAAAGACATAGCTAAGATTAAGTCCCTGCCCTTAAAGGGTCTCTTAATATATTTTAGGTCACAGACACTTTTGAGAATCTGATGAAAGCTATGAACTTGCCCCAAGAAATGCAACACACACACACACACACACACACACACAAACTGTGGGAAGTAGGAAAGTTTCTTTTTAATGTTTCCTTTCTTGTTCAAGAGTAAGTGTGCTAATAACTTTGTTAAGCCCTATCCTATGTAGCTGTTAGATGTGCCATACTTACAGGCACGTAGTACACTCTATGTCCTCGTACTTTAACCAAGATATCTGTGCTGGATGTACTCACAGGCATGTCCCAGCTCTCCACTGCTTTTACCTGTTTAGAAAAGTTTTAAGTTGTTAGCCAGTCGGGTTTTAGTTTAGATTGTGAGGTGTGGCTCCAGCCAACGGAGATTAGACATAGCAGTCAGGACGACCCCAAATGCATAAGGAATAAATTTGTGTGTTTTCCTTTATTCATTGTACTCTTATGGCAAGATGGCTAGTGAGAGTATCCTTCCTGCAGTCCAGGAAGTAAAAATTGCGTTGCTGAAGAATCCTTTGTCTCAGTGCTGACTTTTCTTTGCAGCACTAAGCATCTATTTCCAACATCTATTTCCAGCACACATTCAGTTCTGTATCCATTTCAGAAGGTTTGCTGGTCCTCTACTGCCAATCCATAGACCTTCTTAGACCCAGGATTAGGAAACCTTCCTTAAAGACACGCACAATTAACTGTGGAAGAACAACCAATAGGCAATTTCAACAGAACACGGAAACAAAGCCAGGCTATGACGGTGAGCCACTGAGTGCTCTGGGATTGCAGCAGACGACATCATGAATCGACATTGTGAATCTCCATCACCATCAGGGAGCCACAACCAGCTGGCCCTGGAGGACCGGTACCTTGAAGGGAAAGGACCCAGAGCCTGAATGCAGCACTGTTGAGCCTCTGAGATCCACTCCAAGCCAAGAGAATGAGGAAGTAATAGATCTTGAAGGCTCCAACAGAATTCTAGAGAATTCCAAATTATAGCTGCAAAGAAAGATACCTCTATCTGGATGTCACTAGGAAGAAGATTGGAAAGCTCATTAGAACACAGGTTAACGTGTTAACTCTAACACGACCTCCTTTCCCTGAAAATCTTATACACATAAACTTTAGCGTGCATAAGAACTTCAGAGACAGGCTGGGTGTGGTGGCTTATGCCTGTAATCCCAGCACTTTGGGAGGCTGAGGTGGGCAGATCATGAGGTCAAGAGATCAAGACCATCCTGGCCAACATGATGAAACCCGTCTTTACTAAAAATATAAAAATTAGCTGGGTGTGGTGGCGTGGGCCTGTAATCCCAGCTACTCGGGAGGCTGAGGCAGGAGAATCGCTTGAACCCAGGAGGCAGAGGTTGTGGTGATCCAAGATCGTGCCACTGCACTCCAGCCTGGTGACAGAGTGAGATTCCATCTCAAAAAAAGAAAAGAATTTCAGGGAAAGGAGGATGTGTTAAAAGTGCAAATATGGCCGGGTGCAGTGGCTCACACCTGTAATCCCAGCACTTTGGGAGGCCGAGGCAGGCGGATCACCCGAGGTCAGGAGTTTGAGACCAGCCTGACAAACATGGAGAAACTCTGTCTCTACTAAAAATACAAAATTAGCCAAGTGTGATGACGCATGCCTGTAATCCCAGCCACTCGGGAGGCTGAGGCAGGAGAATCACTTGAACCTGGGAGGCAGAGGTTGCAGTGAGCCAAGATCATGCCACTGTACTCCAGCCTGGGCAACAAGACAAAACTCCATCTCAAAAAAAAATATAAATATATGCGTTTCCCTCTCATTCTAGGGGCACAGGGATCTGCCTTTTATAGCATCCCGTGTAATGCAGCTAACCCACAGACCAGGTATATGTGGCCTTTGAGTGAGGGGAGCTCTTCTTTTCAAGAAGATTCCTCTTTCTGGGCTCCCTTTCTGGGTTCAAATCACAGAGCTACTACCTTGCTAGAGCACAGATATAATCACGTCACCTCTCCCTGGAAGACAGCACGTCATCTCCAAGCCTGCAGGACTTGGGGCTCCCGGCAGGAAGGCGAGGGCAGACGGCAGAGGTTGCCCTGCACTCAAAGAGCAGGGTAGGAGCTGGGAGTTCCCTCTCTGCCAGCACCCCAGAAGCCCCTACCCACTCCCCAGTGCGGGGGAAGGGGCTGCCTCCTTCCCCTCAAACCTCTTCCCCACCAGCTACGACAGATGCCAGCACCACCATGTTGGTCATGCCCACTCCAGTCCCACCCTCATCTACACTTGGACTTTGGGAACATCTAGTATCTGTGTGCTCTGGGGGCCTCCCAAACTGGGGTCTGGCAGGGCTGGACCTGGGACTGGGGTTGGGAGGAGGAAGGTAGGCAAGGAGGAGGGGGAACGGCTCAGAGCTAGAAGCAGCTCTGCACAGCTCTACACGGCTCGGCAGGAAGAGCTGGCTTGGACGGGGCTCTGGCGAGGGGCACAGAGGGTCTGAGTCTATGCAGCTGTGAACAGTCCAGGGCTGAAGGGGGAAGGGACACAGAGAAGGGATCGGGGCACAGGCTCCAGCCTATGGCTCAGAGATTTTCAGGCATTTGCCCTGGGCCAGCCTGAGGGTATAGGATCCTAGTGGCAGGTTTTTTTTGCACTTGGAAATGAAGCTCAGGAGCAAGCACACATGGGAATATACACATGTACACACTCATGTACACACATAGGTACACACACAGGTACACACCTGTTTGCAGGATGAGAATGGAATCACAGGATTCCGTCAAAACCTTCAGAGCTCACCTGGCCCAGCGCCTTCATTCTATAGGTAAAGAAACTGAGACCCATAGAGGACAATGCATCCAAGTTAAAATGCCTGTTGGTGATGGGACTAGAACCCAGAAGCTCTAATTTCCCCCAAAATGATCTTTCCTCAACACTGAGGCAATGGGTCTCTCCAGAGGTGATATTCACAAATTTTAACAGCCTGCACTGCAACACAGCCCCAGCAATTGGAATGGACATTGCAACTGCGTTAGGGTCCTGGAGGCCCACTGAGATGCCCTTTTGCTTGCTGGATTCAGAAGAAGTCTTGGGGTCCCAAGGAGAGCAGGCTGAACAATGAAGGAGTATTCAGGGGGCTCTATTTGCCAACTAGAATGAAAGTATTTCAATACAGCCAGGCACGGTGGCTCACGCCTGTAATCCCAGCACTTAGGGAGGCCGAGGCAGGCGGATCATGAGGTCAGGAGATCGAGACCACCCTAGCTAACACAGTGAAACCCCATCTCTACTAAAAATACAAAAAAATTTAGCCAGGCATGGTGGCATGCGCCTGTAGTCCCAGCTACTCAGGAGGCTGAGGCAGGAGAATAGCTTGAACCTGGGAGGTGGAGGTTGCAGTGAGCTAAGATAGCGCCACTGCACTCTAGCCTGGGTGACAGAACAAGACTAAGTCTCAAAGAAAAAAAAAAAAAAAAAGTAAAAGAGTGAGACTCCATCTTAAAAAAAAAAAAAAAAAAAAAGTAAAAATTTTAATACATTATCAACGCTGTACTGGTTGGCTGGAGGAGAAGTTCCAGGTAGAGTTGGGCTCCCCATGCCAGCCCAGAAGTGCAGATGGCTGCTTCCTACTGCAGATGGCTGCTTCCTCCCTGATCCTGGGATTTGGTGAGAAAAGGGGCAATGGGAAGGGTACTTAGTCTTGCCAGATATTATCTCCCACTTCAATCCATCTTTCACTTCAAAAAATAATGTAAAAGCCCCACATTTAACATCTGTATTCAGCATCTTGCTGCTTGATGGCTGAGGAGTGTTAGAGCTAAATCATCAGCTTGTACTTACCTGGCCTGTCACAACCCCAGTAGGAAGGACTGGGCGTAACACCACCTGGTGGGAGCCAGAACCAAGCACTCATTACCTACAAGGGTCCGGTGCTGCCAGCTTGAGCCTAGAGCTGAACTGCTAAATGCAGAGGGGAGAGGCTGCCTCCTTCCTCTTCCAAGGAAATGGGGAAGACACCACCTCGCTCAGTTCCACCCTCTTCCCAGAATAGACCAGAAAGAGCTGTCCCAGCTGCCCTGCAGCCTGGCTTCTCCTCCCCTCCCCAGGGCCCCAGCTCCTTTCAGAGAAACTCGTCAAAATCCTGCTCTGGGCTCTCCTCCCTCCTCACTCACTTGAGGCCTCCATGCCCTAATTCAGAACATGAGCTTTGAGTCAGATAGACTTGGGTTTCCCTACCTCCGCCACCAACTACCTGTGTGGCTTTGGCAGGGTGCTTAAAACTTTGAGCCACAGTTTCCTTATCTGTAAAATGGGAGCAATACTCACACTTCCCCCCAGCATCATGGTCATCATTGTGAAAATCAGATGAGACAGTGCACGTAAAGTGCTAAGCACAGTGCCTGGTTCAGTCAATAGAGGCCAGTCATCATTACCATCATCCCCATCCTCATTGTCCCCACCATAGCAGGGAAGCAAGCTAATCAACTGCTCCCAAACAGACCCCATTTAGGGAGGCCTGAGGTGCAGGTGACCAGAACACTCACCCAGAAGGAGGTTCAGCATCATCCGTCCCGCAATAGGACTGGAAAGTTGTGTCCTCCGGCGATTCTCCAGGGGGACACCCACTTTGTTACGTTATGTGGGGGTGGAGAGAGACCTCGCCAAAGTACGTGCTTCGTACAGGAGCTCACTGGTGTTCTTCTAAGGTGGATGTATTCATCATCTCGCATCTCGATGGCTGAGGAGTATCTGGTCCCTAGCAAGGGTTTGCTTGTGAGGTATCAGCAAGTAAGGGCAGAGCCAAATTGCTGAGGTGAGTAGTGGGGAGACTGAGGCTGCTGCCAGCCTCCCCTCCTCTACCCTGTGCTCCTCCTGCAGGGCTCAGCTTCTCCTCCAAACAAGCATTAAGCAAATACTTAAATAACACCAGTGTGGCAGGCCGGGCGTGGTGGCTCACGCCTGTAATCCCAGCACTTTGGGAGGCTGAGATGGGCGGATCACAAAGTCAAGAGATCAAGACCATCCTGGCCAGTATGATGAAACCCTATCTCTACTAAAAATACAAAATAAGCTGTGCATGCTGGGGTACAACTGTAATCCCAGGTACACAGGAGGCTGAGGTGGAAGAATCGCTTGAACCCGGGAGGCGGAGGATGCAGTGTGTCGAGATTGTGCCACTGCACTCCAGACTGGCGACAGAGTGAGACTCCATCTCAAAAAATAAATAAATAAAAATAACATCAGTGTGAAGGCATTCTGAATTATTAACATGCCAAGCCATCTCGTATCCCAGCCTGGCCTGCCTGCCTCCCAGAACCCTCACGTAGTGGTGCAGTCATATCCACGGACAGTTTAGAAGTACAGTCATCGGCCAGGTGAGGTGGCTCACTCCTGTAATACCAACACTTTGAGAGGCCATGCAGGCAGATCATCTGAGGTCAGGAGTTCGAGACTAGCCTGGCCAACATGGTGAAACCCCATCTCTACTGAAAATACAAAAATTAGCTGGGCGTTGTTGGCAGGCGCCTGTAATCCCAGCTCCTCGGGAGGTCAAGGCAGGAGAATCACTTAAACCCAGGAGGCGGAGGTTGCGGTGAGCGAACATTGCACCACTGCACTCCAGCCTGGGCGACAAGAGCAAGACTTCATCTCAAAAAAAAAAAAAAAAAAAAAGTGCAGTCATATATCCATGAGCACAGGTCAGGGGAGAGATGGGGCTGGGAAGTGATGTTTTCAAGGCCCATCCTCTGGCCACCTCCTCTGAATGCTTCACCATCTTGATCTCCAAGGCTCTCTCCCATGCGGAGCTACTCAAAGCGTGGTCCACTGCCCTTCTGCAAACTGCTTGTTCCGGGTCTAGGATGAGATTAAGTTCAGGAATTGACAGGAAACATTTACATGATGTACATTTCTAGCAATTTGACAGAGCGATTTTATGTCAGCTTAATCTAGAATTAAACAACTTGGCTTTGTATTTTGTGGGTCTCTTTGTCCTTTCATTTTTCCAGCAATTCTTTTGTATTCTGTTTTACAAAAGAAGAGCCTGTAATTGATAATTAGAAAGAAAACAATTTGCCCTTGGCCACAGAGAGCTGAAGCAGCTCTTCTCCAGATGTCTTTTCATTTTGGTCACAGCAACCATCATGTTAACATATTACATTACAATGTGCAGGGACTTGGGGAATGCAAAAGGCCCCCATCACCCGGACCCCAGCATTACCCCCTGACCCTGGGCAGCTCTCCATCTTTGCAGCCAGCTCGGAACTGTCTTTCTCCACAAGTCCTCCCTGTCACTCAGTTCACAGCCCCATCACTTCCCCTGGAGCCCACGAGACTTTCTGTCTGCACCACTTATTTGGCAATTTACCTAATTTTTTAAAATAATAACAATTGATTACAAGGCTTTGTGCTATGAAATTAAGCATAAACCGCCTCAAGCTTGTCCCCGCTTTGTTCCTCTTGCAGTTATTTTTCAGCCCCTTGTCTTTGTGTGTGGATTCCTCCCCTGCTCCTTGGGCACTGTGCCCTGTCCATACTTCTCAGCACCCCAGTAGTAGAGGCAGAACAAACAGATCCAGCACCAGGGCTGACGACGGGGAGGGTGGCAGACAGGGAGAAAGAGGAACAAAGAAACTCCTCTCTCCTTTTTCCGTTTTTATTTCTAAGTACCAGGGCTTTTTGCTTTTTGTTTTTTTGTTTGCTTATTTGTTTTGTTTTTTAGGGATGGGGTCTCGCTATGTTGCCCAGGCTGGAGTGCAGTGGCTATTCCACTACTGATCATCACAGGAGTTTTGACCTGCTCCGTTTCCGACCTGGGCCGGTTCACCCCTCCTTAGGCAACCTGGTGGTCCCCCGCTCCTGGGAGGTCACCATATTGATGCCGAACTTAGTGCGGACACCTGATCGGCATAGCGCACTACAGCCCAGAACTCCTGGACTCAAGCAATCCTCCAGCCTCAGCCTCCTGAGTAGCTGGGACTACAGGCATGTACCACCTGGTCCGGCTTTTTTTTTTTTTTTTTTTTT
>PVKV010019468.1:0-25613 GCA_004027835.1 Alouatta palliata | reverse complement strand
CTCCTTGCTGGGGAATCTGGTCTCAAACTCCCGACCTCAGGTGATCCACCTGCCTCAGCCTCCCAAAGTGCTGGGATTACAGGCATGAGCCACTGTGCCTGGCCTGCTTTTGTTTTAAAATATATTGTTAGATTTTTTTTTTTTAGTCATACATGCAAACAGTTAAAAAAAAAAAAAAAATCAAAACCTATAGAAACAGGCAGGGCATGGTGGCTCACACCTGTAATCCCAGAACTTTGGGAAGCCGAAGGCAGGTGGGTCACAAGGTCAGGAGTTCGAGACTCGCCTGGCCAACATGGTGAAACCCCATCTCTACTAAAAATACAAAACAAAATTAGCCAGGCATGGTGGCACATGCTTATAATCCCACCTACTCAGGAGGCTGAGGCAGGAGAATCACTTGAACCCAGGAGGTGGAGGTTGCAGTGAGCCAAGATCACGCCACCCCACTCCAGCCTGGGTGACAGAGCAAGACTCTGTCTGGGGCAGAGCAGGGGGCAGGGAACCTACAGGAACAGGCAATAGGAAGGAAGCCTGCAGACCACCCAGCCCAGGATCCTTCCGCAGAGACAGCCACTGCTGCCCTCCTTGCAAAGCTATTCCTGCAGACACAGGCAGTTTGCGTGGATTGACCTCGTCGTACTCAGGCAGGTGTAAACACACCATGTGCACATCTGCATTTAGCTTCCTTTGTTTTAACAGTAGACCGTGCAGCCAGCTACCCTTACTCCTGTGCGCTGCTGCTCATGAGATCCTTCCTTTCTCAGAGATCTAGAGCTAGAGGGGTCCTCGAAAACCCGTTCTTCCAGGGATACCCAAATGGGGCCTCAGGTGGGTGTGCCTATCTGGCTGTGTCCAAGCCACCTGGGACCACGAGGCCACGCCCCCGGTGCAGAGATTTGAGGAGGGCACCCGGGATCATTCCTATGTTTCTTTAAAGCTTCCCAGCCTGGGAATTCTACGAGTCTCCCACCCTGCCATATTTTGTCTACTCCCCTCTTGTGACAAATAAGGAAACTGAGGCTCAGAGAGGGGAAATGATTTGACCTGGGTCACACAGGAAGTTAGCAGCAGGGAAAGGTCCAAAAGAGCCCCAAGTGCCTGACTCCCAGTGGGTGTAGCGCGTCTCCCAGTGCACCAGGTCTTGGGGCCCGTATCAGTTTCCTGAGGATACCATAACTAACTGCCACAAATTGTATGGCTTAAAGCAACAGATGTCTCTCCTCTCACAGTTCAGGAGGCTGGAAGTCTGAAATCAAGGTGCCAGCAGGGCCATGCCACTCTGAGGGTCCCAGGAAAATCCTTCCTTGCCTCAGCCGGTGTCTGGTGGCTGCAGGACGTCCGGCCCTGCTCACCCCTCTCTGCCTCTGGCGTCACATGGCCTTCTTCCCTGTGCCTCTCTCCTCTTCTTCTAACGACTCTCATCATTGGATTTAGAGCCATCCTAAATCTAAGATGCCTTTACCTCGAGATTCTTTTTTTTTTTTTTTTGAGATGGAGTTTCACTCCTGTTGCCCAGGCTGAAGTTGAATGGCGCAATCTTGGCTCACTGCAACCTCTGACTCCCGGGTTCAAGCGATTCTCCTGCCTCAGCCTCCCGAGTAGCTGGGATTACAGACATGCGTCACCACGCCCGGTTAAGTATGCATTTTTAGTAGAGACAGGGTTTTTCCATGTTGGTCAGGTCTCAAACTCCCAACGTCAGGTGATCCTCCTGCCTCGGCCTCCCAAAGTACTGGGATTACAGGCGTGAGCCACCACACCCGGCTGAGATTCTTAACTAATTACATCTGCAAAGACCCTGTTTCCAAAGAAGGCCACATTCTGAGGTTTCAGGTCGACATGAATTTGGGAGGGGGGGACCAAAATTATTTTACCTACCACAGAGCCCTTCCTTCATAAACAGTTCCCGGGGGCAGACTGGCTTGTTTCCAGGCTCCCAGACTCCAGCCTCTGAGATTCTTGGCAGCCTTAAACTTTGGAGGCCAGTGGACCCAGAAGGACAGCTTCAGGCTAGGAGTTACACATCCAAGTTGCTGGACATAACAACCCAGGCCTTCTCTGCAGGCTGGTGTGTCCCTCCCCAGCTGCCGTGAGTGGGGTCTGCTCAGAGCTGAGTGCTTCTGCTGAGAATGGCCCTGGCCCCCTGGCTACCTGGCCAGGAATTCTGGGTGCTTCTATACAAAGGCAATGATTGAATAATACTAGGGTACAAAATGCCTATCTTGTCTCAAGGTGGGACAAATTCTATGGATCCACTCTGCTCCAGAGCTCCCCATGTGATCAGGCTGAGGCTTCAAACCTACACGTTTGCCAAGCCACCTCCCTACCTTTTCCTTACAGGTTTCACCTGAGAGCCCACCCTTGAAAAGTCACTTGCACAAGAAGCCCCACCTCAAATTCTGCTTCTAGGTGACCTGACATAAAAGAGTAGGGGAGTCGGGCCCTGTGTAACAGGTAGAGGAGCAAGAAATGAGGGCTCTCCTTCCTGAGTCAGCAACCCTCCCAGCCCTCCTCCTCATTCAGCCTGCAATCTGCAGGTCTAGAAAGCAAGTGTTAATTTGGTGAGCACAATCCTCCTTGTACTCTTCAAAGCTTCCCAGCCTGGGAAGCAGCACAGGAAAAGTCCAAACCCACTTCCAAAGACAGTCTTTCAAGTATTTAAGGAGCACTGTCATGTTCTTTTTTACTAATACGGAGTGTGTTCAACTGCATGAAGCAGAAACCATACAACCGTGGCTTTGTTAAAAGGCAGAGATAGACATTTCTCACCTTACAATACGGCTGGGGCTGGGCAGGCTGGAGCTGATGTGACAGCTCTATAAGGTGCTAAGTATCTTCATTTCTTTTCCTCTTTCTGCTCTACCATCCTTTTTTTTTTAAGTTATTTTTTAAATTTTTATTTATTTAGTTATTATTTTGTTTTTGAGACTGAATCTCGCTCTGTGGCCCAGGCTGGAGTGCAGTGGTGCAATCTCGGCTCACTGCAACCTCCGCCTCCCAGGTTCAAGCGCTTCTCCAGCCTCAGCCTCCCAAGTAGCTAGGATTACAGGCATGCGCCACCACATCCAGCTAATTTTTGTATTTTTAGTAGAGACAGGGTTTCACCATGTTGGCCAGGCTGCTCTCAAACTCCTGACCTCAGTTGATCTGTCTGCCTCAGCCTCCCAAAGTGCTGGGATTACAGGTGTCAGCCACCAGGCCCGGCTCTACCATCCTTAATATGTAACTTTCATCCTCATTCTTGTCTCGCCGTTACGAAGTAGGTGCTCCACCTTCAAACTCCAATTCACACCCCAAGCAGGAAGGAAAAAAGGAAAGAAACAGGAAATGAAACGTTCCCGGAAATACCCAGCAGACTTCTGCTTATGTCATATAGGCCGGAAGTGTGGCCCATGGTCTCTCCAGTTTGCAAAGGAGTATAGTGTACCTTTTGTTTATTTGTTTAAATCTGAACACATTTCAAATAAAATGATGATGCTGTTGGTAAACAAGAAAGGGAAAATGGCCGGGCACGGTGGCTCACGCCTGTAATCTCAGCACTTTGGGAGGCTGAGGCGGGTGAATCACGAGGTCAAGAGATGGATGGAGACCTACCTGGCCAACATGTTGAAACTCTGTCTCTACTAAAAATACAAAAATTAGCTGGGTGTCTTGGTGCATGCCTGTAGTCCCAGCTACTCGGGAGGCTGAGGCAGGAGAACCCCTTGAACCCAGGAGGCACAGGTTGCAGTGAACTGAGATCATGCCACTGCACTCCAGCCTGGTGACAGAGTAAGACTCCGTCTCAAAAAAAAAAAAAAAAAGAAAGAAAGAAAGGGAAATGGGCATTGGGTAAGCAACTAGCAGTTGCTTTAGCAGCTTTTTCCAGACAAAATTCATTTATAGAGAGGCAGCATTGGAGGAAGGCTGAAGCCTTGACTTGGGGAAGGGGGTGTCAGACCCCCAACTTCAAGTCCAGGCTCACCCCTACCTTACCTGTGTGACTTCAGGAGATAATCTTGAGTTCTTTGAGCTCCTGTCTGCTCATCTGTTTAATGAAGATAAATGCATTTTTCTCCAGGGCTTCTGGGATGATTAGAGCACCTGTATGCAAATGCCTTAACATTTTAGACAGGCGACAAATGTTAACTCTTCTCTTACTTCCTGTAATTGCTTATCATGTGACATGTTTCTAGTCTTTTCCTCTTGAACATGCTCCCAGGTTCTGTTCTAATATATCTTTCTGGTTTGGATGTTTTTTTTCTGAGATGGAGTTTTGCTCTTGTTGCCCAGGGTGGAGTGCAGTGGCGCAATCTCAGCTCACTGCAACCTCTGCCCCCCAGGTTCAAGCGATTCTCCTGCCTTAGCCTCCTGAGTAGCTGGAATTACAGGCACGAGCCACCATGCCCAGCTAACTTTTTATATTTTTAGTAGAGATGGGGTTTTATCATGTTGGCCAGGCTGGTCTCTAACTCCAGACCTCAGGTGATCGGCCCACCTCAGCCTCCCAAAGTTCAGGGATTACAGGCTTGAGCCACTGCCCCCAGCCACTAATGTCTCTTTCTAAATGTAGCCCCAGGATGGAACACAAAACCCCCTTGTGTTTTGCAGAGTGGAAGACAATGGGCCATTTTCCGCCCTTATTCTGGGCACTGTACTTCCCGCTCGTATTGCCTAGATAGCTGCCTTTGGAGAGCTTGTGAGCCCAGATTGTAGCAGGTAAGGGGAACCCCACACTCACTTCTCCTCTTTGGGCTCTTGGCCTGTTGAGAACAGACAGAAGGAGCTAAGTAGGAACTTGCACACAAAGTCAGGCTTTATTACTGCAGAGCTGAATGCAGAATTGGCTTCCTTCCTCAAATCTAGTCCTTGCACAACTCTGACAAATCTTCCAATTGCAGCTGGAGAAATTAGAACCAGGGAGTAAGGACTCACCTGAACCTGCTAGCAGGCGAAGGCCTGCTCTGTCTGCTTAATCCAGGACAGCTGGAAGTAGAGCCCCAGCTGCATATCCTGCCTCCACCAGGACAGGTGAGCAGCTCCCCCCTCCCTGCCACCACACCGCAGGAGTGCTGTGCGCTCCCCAGGCTGTCCCATCAGATGGGTGGCTTTGCCTGCAGCAGAAAGAGTGAGGAGGGTGGTGAAGGAGGCCATGGTAGGCTAAACAGTGCCTGCCACCCAGAAGTCTACATCCTTATCCCCAGCACCTGTGAATATGTTACCCTATGAGGCAAAAGCAACTTTGCTGTTGCAATTAAGTCAACGACCTTGAGATGGGGAGATTATTCCCCATCATCCAGGTGAGCTCAATGTAATCACAAGGGCCCTTATAAGAGACTAGAAGGTCTAAAGTGGAAGAAGGAGATAGGACAGTGTAGGTGGAGTGATAAGCTCTGAAGACGGAAGAAGAGGCCACAAGCCAAGGAATGCAGGTGGCGTCTAGGAGCTGGAAAAGGCAAAGAAACAGATTCTCTGGCTAAACAGACTCTCTCCTTTGATTTTAGCCCCAGAAGACTTTGGATGTCTAACGTTCAGAACTATAAGATAATAAGTTTGTGTTGTTTTCGCCACTAAGTTTGTGGTAACTTTGTAGGAAACTAAAATGGGGCTGAAAAGAGAAAGGACCGTGAGAAAAGTGGAAAGAAGAAATCCTCCCAACGATGTTGCATTTGCAGCTGCCTGAGACCCCGGGGGTTCCCAGGAGCTCCAGGTATGTCCTTCCCACTCGCTCTGCCCCTAGCTGTTTTCTCCATCCTTGGAGGTTCAGCTCAAATGTCACTTCCCTCGTGTTGCCCTTCCTCGGCTAAGCTGACCTGGCAAAGTTCTCCACCCCTTGCCCTGGTGCACGGGACACTCTGTCCATGGCACTATTCTGGACGGCCCACCTTGGTACTGTAGTTCTCTGTCGTAGTCCCTCATTAGAGGGGGAGCTCCTTGGGGACTGGAGCTATAGTCATTTCTCCTAAGAGTGTGTTAGACTGAGTGGAATTAAGCCAAGCCCTCCACATCTTAGACTTGCACTACTGAGTGTCTCTGATTTCATTTCAACCCTGCCCTGCCTTTCAAAACTCATTACCCGAAACGGAAGCTTTCCCACAGCCAGGCGAGCTGGCTCATGCCTGTAATCCCAGCACTTTGGGAGGCCGAGGAGGGCAGGTCACGAGGTCAGGAGATCGAGACTATTCTGGCCAACATGGGGAAACCCCATCTCTACTAAAATACAAAAAATTAAGCAGGCATAGTGGTGGGCACCTGTAGCCCCAGCTACATGGGAGGCTGAAGCCGGAGAATCGCTTGAACCCGGGAGATGGAGGTTGCAGTGAGCTGAGATTGCGGCACTTCACTCCAGCCTGGGTGACAGAGCAAGACTCTGTCTCAAAAAAAAACAAAAACGAAAACAAAAACAAAGCTTTCTCTCTCTTTTAGTGTCCTCTCTTGGCCATCAATGTAAATGTCACTACGGATACCTAGCATTTTGTTTGCACACCTACAATAGAAGTCTTTTCCCCAAAAAGTTTTGAATCGGGACCAAGAGGTCCCAGCCCAAGCTGAAGCCTCCCCTGAATGGAAGAATGTAAGCCCAGCCACTGTTATTTCCACTGAGTATTTTCTACCCTAAGTTCTGAACAACCCAGAGAGCAGATGGGGGGAGAAGCAGGAGGCGGAGGGCAGAGAGGAGAGGGAGGACTTTCTGTGCTCCCACAATGTCCTGGTTTTAGTTCATCCCTGAGGCCCGGTGGCAGCTATGCCCTGGAATTCCTGAGATGCCTCTGGGGTCTTTCCAGAAGATTCCTGTTTTGCTTAGCCCAGCCAGAGCTGATTTCCATCACTTGCAACCAAAGAAGTCCTAAAAAATTTGGAATGAGCTAGCCCGAGCCAAGAACAGAGTGCTGGCACATTACATACATGGTGTGTTCCCAAACCAAATATGGTAAAGCCATACCCAGAGGCCATGAGTGCGGCCACCCTGTTGATGCAGAACACTGTAGAATATCCAGAAGGAGGAAAGGGGCCTATTGTTCTATTTGCCTGGCTGAGGGCGGGGGCCAGGAGGAGGCAGGAGGGCAAGATGGAGCATGGACGCCAAATCATGGGGTGGCACAAAGCACAGGGTATGGCCAGGAATGGGAACAATGAGGAACAGAAGCCAAAGATGCCAGGATTCAATGCCCAGAGAAAAGAGGCACAAACCACAGGACTGGGCCAGGGTCCAACCAGAGGAGGAAGCTGCCCTTGGGGTGACAGAGAGCTCTGTTAAATGTCCTAGGGCAGGATCTGTTCTTTGTACATGAACACCTCTCTTGAAGGCCCAGAATCCCAGCCACTGGCACCGCCCACCTTGACAGAGCCACTGAGCCATGAGTCCAGTTCCTGAGCCCCAGTCAAAGCTCAGTCAGGACCACAAAGCTCATGCATTTGACTCATGGGGTAGTCTGTGGCACTGGATTCTGTACCTCTTTACTCTTCCTTTAGAAGCAGTCTTAGCAAGCTTGAATAACTAGTTTCCCAGGCCATGATGGATTGGATTCATGCATTAGAAATCGGGAGAGATGGCAGGGCACAGTGGCTCACGCCCGTAATCCCAACACTTTGGGAGGCTGAGGTAGGTGGATCACCTGAGGTCAGGAGTTTGAGACCAGCCTGGCCAACATGGTGAAACTCCATCTCTACTACAAATACAGAAATTAGCCAGACATGGTCACGGGCACCTGTGGTCCCAGCTACTCAGGAGGCTGAGGCAGGAGAATCGCTTGAACCTGGGAGGCGGAGGTTGCAGTGAGCCGAGATCACGCCACTGCACTCCAGCCTGGGCAAGAGAGTGAGACTCTATCTCAAAAAGAAAGAAAGAAAGAAATGGGAAGAGATGGCTGGGTACAGTGGCTCACACCTGCAATCCCAACACTTTGAGAGACTAAGGTGGGTAGATGACCTGAGGTCAGGAGTTCGAGACCAGCCTGGCCAACATGGCAAAACCCTGTCTCTACTAAAAACACAAAAAGTA
Source organism: Alouatta palliata (assembly GCA_004027835.1). NCBI lineage: Eukaryota > Metazoa > Chordata > Mammalia > Primates > Atelidae > Alouatta > Alouatta palliata. The sequence continues at coordinate 17,629 of PVKV010019468.1, read as the reverse complement.
GCCGGCATAGTGGCAGGCACCTGTAACCCCAGCTACTCTGGAGGCTGAGGCAGGAGAATTGCTTGAGCCCAGGAGGCAGAGGTTGCCTTTATGAGATTCTGTAAAAAAGAAGAAAGGAAACAAGGAAAGAAAAAAACAAGGAAGGAAAGAAAGAAAAAAACAAGGAAGGAGAGAAAGAAATGGAGAGAGACGCTGTTAAGGAATTACCATCACAGCAACCAGAACTGACACCCTACAGCAGCGCTTCTCGGCCCCAGCCCTGATGCCACTTGAGGCCTGCTCCCTCTTCATTGCAGGGGCTGTCCTGTGCCTTGCAGGGGGATTACAAGCATCTCTGGCTTCGACCCACTTGATGCCAGTAGCACCTTCTCTATTTGTGTCAACCAAAAATGTCTCAGATATTGCCACATGTCCTTGAAGGACAAAATCTCCCAGGTTGTGAACCACTGTGCTGTGGGGAGAGAGTAAGAAGCAGTTACAGGGTCCTTCTACTCCTGACAGCTCCTGGCGCTTCTGCCACACTGATGAGTAGTCCCCAAGAAGCAGCAGGATGGTGCTGACCAGCCCATCTGAGAAGACCCTGTCTCAGAAAGCGTGGGAAGTGTATGCTCGAAGGGTGACAGCGCTTCCCTGGGGAGTGTTGGAAGACGGGATGTTTTTCTTCTCTTGACATCTTTTGACAGTGCCTGGCACATGGTAGACCCTCCATAAATATTTGAATATTTGTTAAATTATATTATAGGGCTGGGCGCAGTGGTTCACGCCTGTAATCCCAGCACTTTGGGAGGCTGAGGCAGGTGGATCACAAGGTCAGGAGATTAAGACCAGCCTGAACTAGTCTTGAACCCCATCTCTACTAAAAATTCAAAAATTCGCCAGGCGTGGTGGCAGGCACCTGTAATCCCAGCTACTCGGGAGGCTGAGGCAGAGAATTGGTTGAACCCGGGAGGCAGAAGTTGGAGTGAGCCACTGCACTGCAGCGAGACTCTGTCTCAAAAAAAAAAAAAAAAAAACTAGATTATAAAGGTTTCTAGGCTGACTGTACTGGTTTTGGACTTGGAGGGGGATGGATGTTTAAGCTTTTTTTTTCCTCAGACAAAGTCTTGCTCTGTCACCCAGGCTAAAGTGCCTTGGCACAATCACAGCTCGTAGCAGCCTCTACTTCCTGGGCTCAAGTGATCCTTCCTTCCCAACCTCCCAAGTGGCTGAGACCATAGGTATTGGCCACCATGCCCACATAGTTTATTTTTTATTTTTTGTAAAAAGGGAGTCTCACCATGTTGCCTAGGCTGGTCTCAAACTCCTGGCCTCGAGCAGTCTTCCCACCGCTTCCCAAAGTGTTAGGATAACAGGTGTGAGCCATCACACCTGGCCTTTTCTGATGAGATTTTCTCCATCCTTCAAGGCCCATCTCCATTCCTGCTTCCTTCCCAAAGCCAGTCCTGAGTCTTCTCTCTCATGACCCCTCTCCACCTCTCGCCACCACTCTGACCTGCTCAGCTTCTCATGCAGGTCAAGAGGAGGCAAGAATCTCTATATCCCACTCAGAGTATGCAGCAGGTGCAATCAGATAACCAGGGTGTCACAGGGTAAATGTCTCTGTCTCATTTCTTTTTTCAGTTTTTTTAGAGACAAGGTCTCACTGTGTTGCCCAGGCTAGCTCAAACTCCTGGCCTCAGGCAATCCTTCAGCCTCAGCCTCCTGAGTATTGGGGACTGCAGGTACACACCACTGCACCAGGCTTCTGTCTCATTTCTGGCTTGCAGTGTGTGCCCCTTTCTCTTTCACTGCTCAAGGGGTAAAGCAAATTGAGATCTGGCTGGGTACAGTGGCTCATGACTATAATCTCAGCACTTTGGGAGGCCAAGGCAGGTGGATCACAAGGTCAGGAGTTCGAGACCAGCATGACCAATGTAGTGAAACCCCATCTCTACTAATAATACAAAATTAGCTGGGCATGGTGGCACGCACCTGTAGTCCCAGCTGCTCAGGAGGCTGAGGCAAGAGAAACGCTTGAACCTGGGAAGCAGAGGTTGTGGTAAGCTAAGATTGCACCACTGCACTCCAGCCAGACTCCATCTCAAAAAAAAAAGAAAAAAAAAATTGAGATCTGACCTATGGGGCCATAATTAGAAAAAACAAAAAAAAAACAAAAGCACTGCTGTCTGGCAGCTGGAGTCTCTCCAAACATATTCTCTTTTTTCGCAGAACATGACGAAAAACATAAGCCGAGTCAGAGTAGCTGGCGTCTGGCAGAGGCACAGAGTAGGTGCGTGCATGCATACATGTGTGTGAACGTGTGAGCAGATAGGATGGGCCTGCTGGAGAGTGAGTGAGCTCGCGTGGGAGGGTGGGTGAGGAAAGGCGTGTGTGCGTGCTTGCGCACACAAGGTTTCTGCTTGGGGTTATTCAGGGTCTGCATTCCAGTTGTTGGAAGCAGATCCTCAGCTGAGTGGCCTCTTTTGTAACCAGGGGCGTGGGTCTGATCATTTCCTTTTGCAGAAGAAATGGGCGCCGTGATGAGTCACACCAGTGGCTGGACAGAGGGGAGGCTTGGCTGAAAAAGCAAGGCCTCCTGAGCTGGTCCAGTGTAGCCATGGTCAGACCTTCGCAGAGACAGCCCCAGAAAGAGTGGCACGTGGCAGGTGTGGGTGGCTCCTGGAGCACAGCCCCTGTCCGGAAGGGTCACATCTCTGGACATCAAGGTGGGCGCACACAGCTTGGCATACACCCAGGGACCTGGGCATGCCTTCACACTCACCTTGGAAGAGGTGGGTCGGCAGCCATTCCTGCTGGCCTGGGAACATTTGCATCATGGGAATTCCCAAGGGCTCTATCCTAGGAGAGCTGATCTGAAATCCAGACTCAGCCTGGAAAGAAATTGGCCCAAGTCATCCTAGTCCAGTCAAGACTAGGTGCTAGTTCCCATTCCCGAGTCCAGGACAAGCACTCATTCCCACGCTCCTGCTGGGAACCAGGAGAGAGACTTACACACCAGGAGAGAGAAGGACAGTTAGGGGAAAACCTAACTAGGGTGGCCTTTCAGAGTGGCCAGGATGAACCAGGAACTCACCAACAAGCTGAAGAAGGCACAGCAGAGAAGCTGATGAAGACTTGCATTGAGAAAACACTTAGGGGGACATGTCACCGGCACTATGCCAAGCGCTGCGTCATCCACCCACTCGGGGATCTTCAAAGCAATGTCCAAGGGTACTGGGGCATTAGGCTGCTCAGCGGGCAGATGAGCAAACCGACGCCCAGAGAGCGGCAGTGATCTTCCTGCTAGCACACAGCTATTAAGTGCAGAGCCGAGACTCAAACAAAGTCAAGATTGAGGTACAAAATGTCTAGCAATCAGTAGGCTGGTTAAGTAAACACTGGTTTATTTATGGAATACTGGCAGCCATTGACATTTCTTGGTAGAAGAATAGTTAAGGCCTGGAAAAATGTTCAAGATAGGTAAATGAGCGGGGGGGAAAAAAGCAGGGTACAAAACAGCATGTGCAGAGGGGTTATTAAAACATAAAATATGGGCCAGGCACAGTGGCTCATGCCAGTAGTCACAGCACTTTGGGAGGCCGAGGCAGGCAGATCACCTAAGGTCAGGAGTTCAAGACCAGCTGGGCAATATGGTGAAACCCATCTCTACTAAAAATACAAAAATTAGGTGTGGTGGCGCATGACTGTAATCCCAGCTACTTGGGAGGCTGAGGCAGGAGAATCATTTGAACTGGGGAGGTGGAGGTTGCAGTGAGCCAAGATTGCACCATTGCAATCCAGTCTGGGCAACAGAGCGAGACTTTGTCTCAAAAAAACAATAAAAGATAAAACATAAAATATGGAGGTATGATTTCCAAGAAAAACTCAGTATTAGCAGGGGCTTTCTCTGAATACTAGGAGTAGGTGTGAGTTCTACTCTGTGGCTTTGTTCCTTTTTCTTACTATGATCATTTTGTAACATGGACAGACCTGACTTGGAAGAGCCCAGGCTGTGATTCCCTTGGGGAAGGTGGTGTTTCAGTTGGGGGGTGATGAGGGGGTCATGGCTGGCGCTGTGAATGATGGCTGAGCAGGTAGGAGGGTGTGGTGAGAAGCAATGCCTTTCCTAGGAACACATTCATCTTTTTTCTTTTTTTTTGAGACAGGGTTTTGCCCTTGTTGCCCAGGCTGGCACAATCTTGGCACACCAAAACCTCTGCCTACCAGTTCAAGTGATTCTTCTGTCTCAGCATCCCAAGTAGCTGGGACTATAGGCGTACGCCACGACACCGGGCTAATTTTTTATTTTTAGTAGAGAGGGGGTTTCACCATATTTGTCAAGCTGGTCTTGACCTCCTGACCTCAAGTGATCCACTCACCTTGGCCTCCCAAAGTGCTGGGATTACAGGTGTGAGCCACCACGCCTGGCACAACATCCATCTTCTTTCCTTTTTCATTTGTATCTCTTTTTTTTTTTTTTTTTTTGAGACAGAATCTCACTCTGTCACCCAAGCTAGAATGCAATGGTACAATCATGCAATGGTACAATCATGGCTCGCTGTAGTCTTGACCTCCTGGGCTCAAGCAGTCCTCCTGCATCAGCCTCCCAAAGTAGTAGGATTACAGGCATGAGTCACTGCGCTTGGTCATCTTTTTCCTGGACTCAATAGCAGGCAGGAGAGGCTGGGTACCCTGGCTGGCTCTCTGAGTCCACATGTGATTGAGTTCCACCAGTCTGGGCCTGTCCTTGCAGTGCTGGGAGTACCAGCCTGCTGGGGACAGGCAAAGGTAGGGAGGGGACAGAATTGGACTAGATGTGTCCTGGACGTACACAGAGAGGGTGCAGATAGCTGTGACAGGGGCTTAAATGTGTGTGTGTGAGCCAAATTTAGAGGGGAAGGTGCCCTGCTTAAAAATAACGAGAGTGGGCTGAGTGCAGTGGCTCGCACTTATAATCCCAGCACTTTGGGAGGCCAATGCAGGTGGATTATTGAGGCCAGGAGTTTGAAACCAGCCTGGCCAATATGGAAAACCCCATCTCTACTAAAAAAAAAAAAAAAAAAAAAAAAAAAAAAAAAAAAAAAAAAAAAAAAAAAAAAAAAAAAAAAAAAAAAAAAGAAAGAAAAAAAATTAGCTAGGCATGATGGCATGCCTGAAGTCCCAGCTACTCAGGTGGCTGAGGCACAAGAATCACTTGAACCCAGGCGGTGGAGGTTGCAGTGAGCCGAGATTGCACCACTGCACTCCAGTCTGGGAAAGAGAGTGGCAATACAAGTCCAGTCATCTAGAACTGTGGGTCTCAACCCCTTGAGACCCAATGATGCTCCCTTTAAAACTGATATTTAAATATTTTGCAAGCAACCTGAAAGTAAATGTGTTGATAATATAACCTATCTACTGACATAATATTTTTAATTGGCGAGGCGCCGTGGCTCACGCCTGTAATGCCAGCACTTTGGAAGGCTGAGGCAGGTGGACCACCTGAGATCAGGAGTTTGAGACCAACCTGGCCAACATGGTGAAACCCCGTCTCTACTAAAAATATGAAAAATTAGCCAGGTGTGGTGGTGGGCACCCATAATCCCAGCTACTTGGGAGGTTGAGGCAGGAGAATCACTTGAACCTTGGAGGTGGAGGTTTCAGTGAGCCAAGATGGCACCATTGCACTCTAGCCTGGGCAACAAGAGTGAAACTCCATTTCAAATATATATTTTTTTCAAAAAATATAACTAGATCATAAAGGAAAAAAATTAAAACAACAGGTATTTCAATATGTAAATGGTCATTAATGACTGCATTCTGTATGTAAATGCTTAGGCATGACTGCTTAAGAAGGCAACATTGCCACCACCGCCAACACTCAAAAGGGCACACACATTTCCAAGATTCCCTGAGAACCACTGATTAAAATAACGAAAGCTGGCCAGGTGTGGTGGCTCATGCCTGTAATCCCAGCATTTTGGGAGGCCAAGGTGGGTGGATCACCTGAGGTCAGGAGTTCAAGACCAGCCTGGCCAACATGGAGAAACCCCATCTACTAAAAATACAAAAAAATTATGCTTTTTATGGACCAGTGTTCTAGTGGCCAGGGCACATGAATGGCAGGGGTGTAGCAGGAGGCAGGTGGCTTGTGTGGAGAACATGTGAAATGGGTCAGGGTGGCCATGCACACATGAAGAGGGCAAAGCTGTGATCCTGTGGTGAGGAGGTGCAGCTGCCTTCCCTCTGGGCTTCTCTCTTGACATCACATCCTGCCTTGGATGAGGAGCCCGATGAAGACAGCACCTAGAGATGATTTGGGTTGAGGACCCCATTTGGTAAGAATTCACCAGGCTTTTCACTGCTCACTTCCTCCCTGGGAGGTGAACTTGACATTCAGACCCTCAGATGAATCACATAGACCACACGTGGAGACTCATCTCCTTGTATTGTAATCTCCATGCGTTCTTTTTTCTTTTTGAGATGGAATCTCGCACTGTCGCCCAGGCTGGAGTGCAGTGGAGCATCTTAGCTCACTGCAACCTCTGCTTCCTGGGTTCAAGCGATTCTCCTGGCTCAGCCTCCCGAGTAGCTGGGATTATAAGCGCCCGCCACCATGCCCGGCTAATTTTGTGTATTTTTGGTAGAAATGGGGATTTCACCAGGTTGGCCAGACTGGTCTTGAACTCCTGACCTCATGATTCACCCACCTCAGCCTCCAAAAGTGCTGGGATTACAGGCGTGAGCCACCGCACCTGACCGATCTCCCAGCCACACCTTCTCAAATCCTGACAGCCATTTGCAGTCTTTTTGGCCTCTACTGGCAGAGGAGGGGTGAGAGGGCTCCCTGCCCATGACCCTGAGGAGGGTGAGGAGTGGCCTAGACACTTTGGAGTGATCAATAAGGAGCCTCCTGAAATATCCTCCTCACCTCCTGGCTGTCTACTGAGCCACTCTAGGGGAAGCAGGGATTCTCAGACCTTTGGCCAGGCATTCCGATCTTGACCGGAATAATTATACACAGCGCCGACAGTGATGTCATGGCTCCGCCGGAGAATGAAGGATGGCTTTGAGCAAGGCACTCACCTTGCCCTCAGTCCTCTGGTTTGTCAAGTGAGCTGGGGTGGACCTGACAAGTTTTAAGTTTCCTGTCTTGCCATTCCAATGTGAAGACAGAAGTTCTCCTGGGCAGCCGGGCACAGGGGCTCACGCCTGTAATCTCAGCACTTTGGGAGGCTGAGGAAGGAGGATCACTTGAGCCCAGGAGGTTGAGGCTGCAGTGAGCTGTGATTGTGCCACTGCACTCCAGCCTGGGCAACAGAGGGAGACCCCATCTCAAAAAAAAAAAAAAAAAAAAAAAGAAAAGAAAAGAAAAAAGTCCTCCTGGGAACTTCAAATCACTTTAAGAAGAATATGGAAGAATATGGCAGTGATGGCTTTGCATATCCAACTTGCTTCCCCAACCAACTTTCTCTAGTTTCCATGGGGAACTTCTCTCCCTCCACAGGGGTGCCTACCTGTTTCCAAGAATGTAAGGGTAGGCAGGTGACCCTGACAGCCCAGCCAAAGGCTGCTCCTTATGTTGATTGATTCTTTAATGGGCATGGTCCCTAAAGAGTCAGTTAAGAGTCATCCCTAGCATATGAAAGACAGAAATTGGCCAGGTGCAGTGGCTCACACCTGTAATCCCAGCACTTTGGGAGGCCCGAGGCGGGCGAATCATGAGGTCAGGAGTTCAAGACCAGCCTGGCCAATATGGCAAAACCACGTCTTTACTGAAAATACAAAAATAAGCCAGGCATGGTGGTGAGCGCCTGTAATTAATCCCAGCTACTCAGGAGGCTGAGGCAGGAGAATCACTGAACCCAGGAGGTGGAGGTTGCAGTGAGCAGAGACTCTGCCATTGCACTCCAGCCTGGGCAACAGAGCAAGACTCCGTCTCAAAAAAAAAAAAAAAAAGAAATTGTGTTTCTGGCGATTATTAGACTGGAAAGATGTGAATTTAAAGCTACTAGTTGCCATCTTTCTGACACAAGAGAAAGCCCATGTGCAGAGTGAAGCCAGTATATAGAAGGAGACAAAGCTGAGAGACTAAGGAGATAAAGCCCTGATGACATTGTTTGAACCCCTGGATCAAACTGTGCCTGAAGGTGATGCCCAGTTGAGGGTTAATAAACTCTCTTTTTGCTTAAGCTAGTTTGATTTGGGTTTCTATAACTTGCAACTGAAACAGTCCTAAGTAATGCAACCTTTCAGCAGTATCTCTCCAAAATCAAGAGCTCAGCCCGAGGAGGCGGATGTCCTGGTCTACAGGCCAGGCGCAGTGGCTCATGCCTATAATCCCAGCACCCTGGGAGGCCAAGGCAGGTAGATCATGAGATCTAGGGATCGAGACCATCCTGGCCAACATGGGGAAACCCTGTCTCTACTAAAAATACAAAAATTAGCTGAGCATGGTGGCACATGCCTATAATCTCAGCTACTCGGGAGGTTGAGGCAGCAGAATCACTTGAACCCAGGAGTCAGAGGTTGCAGTAAGCCCAGATCGCGCCACAGCCCTCCAGCCTGGACAACAGAGCGAGACTCCGTCTCAAACAAAAACCAACCAAACAAACCAAAAGCCCACAGGCAAGACTCTGGGTGAGGGCAGTGCCGTCAGGGTAGTGTGTGGAATCTGTTCACCCAGTGTGCCCCTGGGGTTGGGGAGTTGGGGAGTTGGAGTATAATCCAAGCTCAGGGCCTGGTGTGGATTCCGATTTGGTCCTGAGGAGGGCAGCAGAATCTGCTTTATGCCCACACATCCCCAGGTGCTGACTCAGGGCTGACCCCCAGACCCAGTCCCTTCCAGACCTTTCTGGTAGCCTCATCCAACCCTAGTGGCCAAATACTTTGACTTTATAACCTGGACTGGCTCCCCTAAGTCCTTGTCTGATGGGACATTGACTCCTTCCAAGACTCAGCTCCTTGTTTCCAGTGATCCCCAGTGCCTGGGACTCTGGGCTCAGAGGAAAATGGTGAGTTTTAGCCCCCTGGGGGGATGAACTGAGACTGGGTGAGTTTCAGAGGTTAGAACCCACGGCTCAGCCAGTGTGGGGCTTGTGAGGTCTCCTTGTGATGGTGCCTGTGACCCACCAGTATCGCTGTGTAGCCAGCAAGATGAAAGGGGATGTGGAAGACCTTTCTCCAGCACCCACCCCAGGGACTGGGGAAGTAAAGGCAGGAGGCTGGGCTGGAGCAGAGCAGTGGCCCTGTCCCCCTAGCCTCAAGGCCAGCAGAAGCACCCCTGAGAAGGCGCATGTCCTGGTCTATAAGCCTGGGGACAGAGGAGCCTTCCATCAAAGGCCTGAAATGAGTTGAGGGTGATGTGGAAGGACAGATCATACCTTCTCATCCCAGCAAGCCGCTGGGTGGGACCACCACCACCCTCCCCATCCACCCCCACGCCCCTGTCCAGGAGCTCAGTCCAGCTTCCTGGAGTCCTGCCTGGACCAGGCAGATTGCAGGGCCACCTGGGAGACTTTGGTTTCTCATTAGCTCCAGAACAAGCAAACCTAGTTCAAAGCCACGGAGCACTGGGAGCTTCCGACTGGTCATTTCCAGCCTAATCTAAAGGCTTGTCACTCAGAAGTCAGCAGCCCCCACACGCAACACTGGCTTCCTTCCCATCTCTTCGGGCTGGGGAGGGAGCGTGGAGAAAGCACTTGTTTTTGTCCTCATGGTTCCAGGAGACACTGCAGGACTTCCCTCTGGCTTGCTCGGCTTGCTTGCCACTCGCCCAGGCCCCACGCACCTGCGGACTCACCACAGGCTCCCGCTGCAGATGCCAGAGGTGGAGTTACAGTTCTGGCATTTCTGGTTCCCCAGGTGGGCCTCGGGGAGGAAAGGTCTGAAAGAGGAGAGGAAAGGAGAGAAGCCAGGGTAGAGTCGGCCTCCTCCACCTGACACCCCCGCCAGGCCTGGGGCCCGCTCCTCCAGCTCCAAGTCCTTCCCCTCCAACAGCCACTCAGAGGCCTCCCTCTGGCTGTTCTCAGAGAAGAAAATCAAGAGGAGGAGAGAGGGAGGAAAGGCAGCCGTTCAGGGCATGCACTCAAATTTCCCGTGCAGGAGATGGAAAAGACAGGCAGGCAGAGACACAAAAGGAGCAGGAGATGCAGGGTGCGGCCTTAGCACTTGCTGGGAGTGGGGGTGGGACCACTGAGTGAGGAGCTGGCCTACAGAGCAGATTGGGGGGGTTTGGTCCAGATAATGGCTTCTGAAAGTGTCATGGGGATGGTGGATGCATGCCGCCAAACAATTGTTAGCCTAACTCACCTGTCTCCAGTAGCCACCAATGCACAATACAAATCGATCGCCTATCAGGGGCTGCACTGTGCCAGGCAGTATGAGGGAGACACTACAAAACATCCTGGTGGGCAGGGCACGGTGGCTCACGCCTGTCATCTGAGCACTTTAGGAGTTCGAGGCAAGTGGATCATTTGAGGTCAGGAGTTCGAGACCAGCCTGGCCAACATGGCGAAACCCCACCTCTAGTAAAAATACAAAAAGTAGCCAGGCGTGGTGGTGCACACCTGGAGTCCCAGCTACTTGGGAGGCTGAGGCAAGAGAATCGATTGAACCTGGGAGGTGGGGGTTTCAGTGAACCGAGATCGTGCTATTGTACTCCAGCCTGGGCGACAGAGTGAGATTCCATTTAAAAAAAAAAAAAAAATCCTGTTTTAGAACGTGTTATGGGTAGGAAGACAAGACTTATGAACAAGAAAAACACATGTGAGTATCTCAGACAACGCTGGCTGTGAAATCCTTTGACAGCTGTTCACGTCTGTGAGGCCCTATTAAATGTTTACTCGTAAGCATCTATAGCCCAATGCTGCTCCCTGATCGTTGCTACCATAAAAAGTACAATCAAAATACAAGTCTTGGAAGCCCTGCCCAGGTTCCATAGCGCATCTGTGTGACTCTGTTCAAGATTTTGCACCCGTAGGTACGCTCGTGTGTGCGCATGCACGTGTGACCAGGCAAATCAGTGGCATCTGTAATGTGCTTAAAAGTCCTGGGAGAAAGCTGTTTCTTAGGATTGCTGCATGTCAGAAAAGCAAAGGAACTGAGGGGGTCTCATAGGCCCCTCATTGTACAGAAGGGGAGAAGATAGAGTCCAAAGGGTTGAATCATATGCTCTGGTCACTCAGTGAGAGAACACCTTTTTTTTTTTTTTTTTTTTTTTTTGAGACAGAGTTTGGCTCTTGTTGTCCATGCTGGAGTGCAATGGTGCGATCTCAGCTCACCACAACCTCCGCCTCGCAGGTTCAAGCGATTCTCCTGCCTCAGCCTCCCAAGTAGTTGGGATTACAGGCATGCACCACCATGCCTGGCTCATTTTGTATTTTTTTAGTAGAGACAGGGTTTCTCCATGTTGATCAGGCTGGTCTCGAACTCCCGACCTCAGGTAATCTGCCCACCTCAGCTGCCCAGGGTGCTGGGATTACAGGTGTGAGCCACCGAGCCCAGCTTGAGAACACCTTAATAAAATTTGCCACCAGGCTTGTTTTGGCTGATACATGAGTTCCCAGAGGTTAGAGGGAGAAGCGCTGTGGAAATGGAAAATCGGCATGGGAGTTCAGGTTTCTCCTCTGCCTGTGGCAGCGCTGGAGAAGATGATGACACCTGGTGCCATGACTGCCTGCGTGGCAATCAGCAGGGAGCAGTGCAGGAAAGTGCCTAACGGCTAGGCTCTGGAGACAAACTTCTACTGACCAGCTGCTTCTTAACAACACTGAACCTCAGTTTTCCCATGTGGAAAATACAGGTCATGACACTTCCTCTTTCAGTGGGCCGTTGTGAAGATCAACGGATGGATGCACGCACCAACTTAGAAAAGTGCCTGGCACGCACTAAAAACCTCAACAAAGATGTGTCCTTATGATCATTCTCCACTCGCATCCTCACCAATGGATCCCAGCAAGCCCTCCTCAGCTCAGAGACCTCTGCTAGGGCCCAGAGCTCACGCTTCAGGGATTCCCCGCTCACAGGTTTTGTGGTTACTGACTGACTGTGTAATTTCCAAACCTGACCAACAGGCAATTCATATGGAAGCGCTTGCCACCTCCTGGTGAAAACAAGGACTCCAGGCAAATTGCTCAGTGCCCTGCTTTGTCCTGAGGCTGGAGCAAGGGTTGTGGGTGGGCTGGGAGCCTTGGGCAAGTGGCTGATGTGTCCTGAATGATGAGGCTGGCATCTGAGGGACACAGTGCTGCCTTGTGGACACTCTCCTGCCTTGAGACCATTACAATTTGCCAGACTCTTGTGGCGCTATCCAAAATAATGCATCTAGCAGAGTGTTTCTGCCTTGGGGAGCTTGCATTAGGCTGCTGACATTCCCAGAAAGAGCCATTATTTTGTGTGCCACTTATTTTTATTTTTGTCGTTTGCTTTACTCTCTTAATTTCCACTCCACCTCCCAAGCCCCAACCCTGCTCCCACCCATATCATTGCCTGTTAAAAGCAGCAGGAATTCTGAAGCCAGCCTTGTCCTCATTTTGGGATGAGGAACTGAGCACAGAGAGATATTTTTCTTGTGGCTGCTGCGAGCTTTGCCAAGCCTACTGAATTCAAGCTGGCCACGGCTCATCCCATGAGGCCAGGTTCAGAGCCTTCCCTAGCAACAGCTGCAGAATCACAGCAGAGAGCACTCCTGGGATCTGGCCCCCGAGGTGGGGCCATTTAAAGAAACCACACTTGAGCCTGAGCCTAGCAGAGCTAGTGAGAGGAGAGTGTTGGCTCCGTGCTGGCCCAGGGCCTGCCTGTCCCTCCACCCCTTCAAGAACCAGTAACAAACAACCTTGCCTGGTGCCCAAGTGCCTGCCAAGCCCTGTCATATTAAAACCCTGGAAGACTCAGCAGGGAGTCCAATTTCAGCCCAGCAGGTGGGGAAACCAAGGCAGTAAGAGCCCAATGTGACTAAGGTCACACACAGCGCTGGCTACAAGGCCCTGGAGGCCAGGCATCCAGAGCTGCAGGCTAAGCACTGAGCACCCCACACTCACCCCGTCCAAGGCACCGCCCGGCACAGAGGAGGGACAAACACCTCCCACATCATTCAACAGCAGAGCCCAGAGAAAGGCCCAGCGCTTCCCCTACATGAATACCATCGCTAGTCTCCTCTCTCCCCAGGAGGGAAACAGAGGCACTGAGACTCCCTGCAGCCTCTTCGGCAAGTCCTTTCCAAGCCAGGCAGCCTGATCTCAAGCAGCTCCCAGTTGAGTGCCTGAAACACCAGACATCAAAAACTTGGCAGGCCTGGGGAGAAGGGAAGATTAGATCATTACGGCAGAATGAAGCAAACCAAAAACCCAGAGAGGGCAGGAGGGACAGAGGCCAAGAATGTTTCAAGGCAACCTGAAACTCCTTCAGATGAGAGCAGGCACAGCGGCAGCTTCCCCTACTGCCAGGAAAGCCTGGCAAGCCTCAGCTCCTTTTCGGGTGGAGTAGGGGGTGTGCGGGCCCATACACGTGCGCCCGGAGGTGATGGGGACGGGAAGCGTGTTCTGGTCCTCCATGTGCACACACATTTGGACACACAAACGCCCATGCACAGGTGTCCAGGCCAGGCGTGTAAGCCCCCAGGAGTGCATGTGTGTGTTTGCGTGCAGTCTACAAACATGTTTTCACAAAGCTCAAGGAGAAGCAATCAGTCATCTCCAAGGAATCTTAGCAACAGCCATCCCCAGAAAAGGCTCCTGCCAGCTGGGGCAGCGATGAGTCAGCAGAGGCGGCGTGGGGGAGGCGGAGACGAGACGGCCTCCGGGCCCTGGAGCAGCCTCTCCCTTCTCCTGGGAAGGCCTCCAGACCCGGCCTGGCCGCCGCCTGGGTCACTGCTTTGGCACTGACGTCCGAGAACACATTCCTGGAACTGGCCAGCACAGGCGGCTGGAGGGTTTTCCCCTCCTCCTCTCTCTCCCTCTCACCCTCCCGTCCAGCCCCACACCCGCCCTTTTATTTTTCCTTCTTGCTGCAAAACCAAAACACCACGTTCACGAGTTCAGGAGCTGTGGCCAAGTGGAAGGAGCTGGCGGAGGAATTGGGAAACAGGAGCTGCCTGTCCCAAGCAGGCCAGGGGATGAGGACACCTCTGGCCAGCCGCAGAGAGGGCCCTGCTAGGGCGGGCTGAGCCCTGCTTAAGTCCTGCAGGGCAAAAGTGTCATTGCATGGGGCTCCAGGGAAATGGAGTTCAAGGTGGCAGCTCCCAAAGAAATGGCCTGTGTCTCTCTGCCTCAGTGGCAGGGCCTGAGGTCACTAACAGAGCATGGCGGCTAGAAGGTAATCCGAGGAGCAGAGAGCCACGATGATGAATCATGAATCCGGTGCCTGAGTGCATACGCAGTCTTCACAGCCGCCTCAGGGTAGGATCATGTCCTTGTACAGACAGGGGAAGTGAAGGTGTGGGCAGGTGAAGGAATTTGGCACAAGGTCACACAGCTTGCTATTAGCCAAGGAGCTTGATGGAATTAACCCATCGAGCTGACTTGGGGGCTTTCACTGATGGGCCACCCTGGCTTTTCTTCTTGGGCTGCAGCTACAGTGCCAGGATCACAGCACCCACAAAAAATAAAATAAAAAACAACAAAAAAAGGGCGAGTGCTGAATCCTCTCTCTCCCCGACCCGCATGTGAACAGATCTGGGGGAAGAGCCATCTGCAACCTCAGCAGCGGAGGTGGTGGCAAGGGCAGTAACAGCCCAGCCCAACCCAAATCCCTGGCCTCTTTACTGGAGGCAGGAAATGAATAAAAGCTAAATGAGTTTGAAAATGCCAGGAGGCAGTGTTTATCCCCTTCCCCCACCCCCTCCCCCTGGCAAGGACCGCGTATAGTTACAGTTTAATCTTGGAAATGCCAGACAGCTGTTCCCCGTTGCTAAGAGACTGGCCCACATTATGCAGATGTCAGGGGCCTCAAATGTCTGCCGGAAATTACAGATCATGTTGGAAGAGCAGAGGGGCCTTCTCTTGACTGGGGAAGCGCCGCGGGAGACCCCTTGGGTGGATAGCAGAAATAAGGGGCCCACCCTTTCTGGGTTTTTTCCGAGGCTCTGAGGCTCTAGCCTGTCCCGCCTCCCAGCTCCCTCATGCCTTGGCTCCCACCCCAGGTCCTGGCCTCCATTTTTTGGCAACTGTGCCAATGCCCATGTCCACCCCCACCATCTCTCTTCAGTCCAGTGTCCCTATCTGTCTTCCAGTCTGCCTAGCTGCTGTGATGCCACTGAGCTAGCTGAGTCCGAGCTGGGAGGAGGAGCAGACCCCATTGGAGGAGGGTGGGATTCCACTCTGTGAGCCCTCCTCACCTGGAGCTGAAAATGGGACGAACTCACACTCCCCCTGTCATCCCCACCTCATGGAAACCTAAAGGAGGGCTATCACCATGGCAACCGCAGGCTACCCAAGTTGCTGCATCACTGGTCTCTAGGGAAGGGGAGCCGCCATCTGGGCAGAGGGGTGGGAAAGGAGAAGGGGGAAGCCCTTTTCCAAACTGGAACTCTAACATGAACCTTGATGGAAGGTGACAGGAGGAATTCACCAGGGCTCTGGGCTGGGAGGGAAGCATATGCGCCCCTAGCTCAGGCTGGAGAGGGGCATGGGTAGGCTGCAGGTGCCAGGGGAAGCCACGGCATGCGCAGGGTCTTCAGGATGACCCCCAGGTACTGTGGCAGTGGGCAAGAGTAGACTGCAGCCGGGTGCAGAGTGGGTGCTGTGTGCCTACTGATTCCCTGAGAGCCCGCAAGGTGCCTTGAGGACAGAAACTGTATGTCACTACCCATGCAACCAGGTGGTATCTGCTCTCCCTATTCCCAGCTGTGTGACCTTGGCCTTCTCCAGCTGAGAAGCCTAGCCATATAAAATGAAGCCAGGTGGACTTTACATGCATGGAAGGTGGCTTTGACGATAAGAATGGTGTGTGTGTGTGTCTGTTCGTGTCTGTGTGTATGTCTGTGTGTCTGCATGTGTGTGTGTGTCTGCACATGTCTATGTGTGTGTGCGTACATGTGTGTGTCTGTGCATGTGTGTGTGTCTGCATGTATGTGTGTATGTGTGTCTGCGAGCATGTGGCTGTGTTTGTGTGTCTGCGTGTGTGTGTATGTCTCTGTGTGTCTACACGTTTGTGTGTGTGTGTCTGCACATGTGTATGTGTGTGCGTACGTGTCTGTGCATGTCTATGTGTCTGTGCATGTATGTGTATGTCTATGCAAGTGTGTCTGCATGTGTCTGTGAGCATGTGGCTGTGTCTGTCTGCGTGTGTCTGTGTGTGTCTGTGCATGTGTCCGTGTGTGTCTATGTGTGTCTGTGCATGTGTCTGTGTGTGTCTGCAAGTATGTATGTGTGTATGTGTGTCTGTGAATGTATGTGTGTGTCTGCATGTATGTGTGTGTCTGTACATGTGTCTGTGTGTGTGTCTGTGCGTGTGTATGTGTGTGTGTCTGTGCGTGTGTGTTTACCCATATGTAAAAGTGCTTTGGAGAAAGGTTCTTGGAAGCCCCATGAAAACGGGGCCTTATTACCATCTATCTGGTCTTCCCAGAAGATGCTGAGAAGGCTGCCGGCAGGGGAACACCATTTCAGAGCTTTCTTCCCAGGTACCTGGGGCCTTCCTCCCCGCGAGAGGACACAACCCTCAAACACTGCCTTACTGACCTTGTGTCCTGACTCCTTGGGCCAACTCTCCCTCCCACCACTCCTATAGCAACTGAGATGTTGGATGGGAAAATTGAGGCACAGAGACTTCTGAGATTTGCCCAAGCCATCATAACCCGTACTTTCCTACCGCAGCCCCTGCCCTGGGTTAAAACCCATGAGGGCCATGACCTCTGTCACTGGGAGGTGAGACTTAAGACATCAGGGTTCCTCCTCTTACTAGCTACGTGAGCTTGGGCAAATAACCAAACCTTAACTCTCATTTCTCCTTCTGGAAACTGGAATGCCATGACCTCTTAGGGTTGCTGTGAGGATTAAATGAGATACAACATAAAACTTGCTTAGCTCCTGCTAAGCTCTCAACACATTTGAGTTGTTTTTTTTTGAGATGGAATCTTGCACTGTCACCCAGGATGGAGTGCAATGGAGCAATCTTGGCTCACTGCAACCCCCACCTCCTGGGTTCAAGTGATTCTCCTGCCTCAGCCTTCCAAGTAGCTGGGATTACAGGCACCTGCCACCATGCCCAGTTAGTCTTTTTTTATGCATATTTTTGTAGAGATGGGGTTTCACTATGTTGGCCAGGCTGGTCTCAAACTCCTGACATCGTGATCCGCCCACCTCGGCCTCCCAAAATGCTGGGATTACAGGCATGAGCCACTGCCTGTAATTTTATTAAGAGCTGGTTCCTGGGCACTACCTCTTAGAAAGGTGCCAGGCTTCAGCAGCTGGGGGGACGAGGAGATTGTTCAGACCACATGCACACCCACTCCTCACTCCTCCAGCACAGCAATCAGTTTCTACCTCTTTGGAAGGTTCTAGAATGGTTGTCCAGGACAGTGCATGCAACTGGGAGAACTCAGGGCAGGTACCAGCCACGAAGTCCTGGGTGGTGGGGCTTTCATCAGGGCCTCAGGGAAGACTCCCTTCCAGGAAAGGAGTAGACAGTGGAGGACAGTGGAGGATGGATGGTGGAGGACAGTGGGGGATGG
>PVKV010019467.1:0-42178 GCA_004027835.1 Alouatta palliata | reverse complement strand
GTCCCTCCCCTTTTCCCCCCAAATGACCCCCGTGTGAGATGCTCCCCTCCCTGTGTCCATGTGTTCTCATTGTTCAACACCCGCCTATGAGTGAGAATATGCGGTGTTTGATTTTCTGTTCTTGTGTCAGTTTGCTGAGAATGATGGTTTCCAGGTTCATCCATGTCCCTACAAAGGATGCGAACTCATCGTTTTTGACAGCTGCATAATATTCCATGGTGTATATGTGCCACATTTTAATTAAACATAATCTTAAAGAAAAGACAGCTTGGGTTAGGAAGCTAAGTCTCCCGCGTCAGCACGTGCCCTGCCCCTTCTGCGGTTCTGTGGCCCAGGCCTGGACAGCCAGGCTAAACTGACTCTAGGCCACTCGGACCCTGTGGGACTGGGCGGAACCTGGCAGGAGGCCAGTGATCGCTGGGGCCAGAGTCCTGCTGGGAAAGGAGGGCTTCAGCCTTGAAGCGGAGCTCCGATGTGCAGCCGCCCAGCAGGCCTCCCACCCGTATTTCCCCGCGTCCATTACTCTGTCCCGTGGTCTGTGGGTCCGCGGAGCCTGATGGAGGCCTTGGGCTCTGGGCACTTTGTGGGAGGCGGCATCAGTTCCTTGGCGGCGGCGGCCCTGTCTGGCCTGGCGGTGCGGCTGTCGCGCTCGCAGAGGACCCGCACCTCATAGGGTGCCTTCTCCAAGGGGCTCACGCGCACGTCGCTCACCTTCTTCGACCTGGCCTGGCGGCTGCGCAAAAACTTCTTTTACTTCTACATCCTGGCCTCGGTGATTCTCAACGTCCATCTGCAGGTATATATTTAGAGCCACTAACTTTGTGGCATTTGAGGGCTCCTCAGCAGGATGGCTAACTCCACCCACCTGCTCACCTACCCTAGAGCAAACCGACCAACTCATCTTTTAGTATAAATGGGTGGAAAAAAAAAATCAGCTTTTGTGGAAAGTCTGCAATATAATCGAAAATGTCCAAGATGGAATGAAAAGTTGACTCTCAAGGAAATATTTGAAGGAAAAGAAAACAGCTTAAAACTTTGAAAATCCTTAAAAATATGTGAGAAGGTTTTGCATCTGTAAAACAGAAAACACGAACTTTAGGAAATGACAATGGGCACAGAACGCATTAAGAAAGAAAATGGGGGAAAGGTAACTACAAAGGAAAGATAAACTGCACAAGAATGGTTCAGACAGCAGGCGAATCTTCCTAATTAGAATAGAAGTGAATAGACTTCCAACTGAATGGAATGAATTCTAAGCAATAGATGGATTGAATAAGAAGCTGGAGGACATTAACAACATGTTCTGGAAGGCATACATTTCTTCATCCCAAAGGAAAAATAATGACAGAAACTAGAAGGAAAAACATTAAAAACTGTGCAAGAAACTCATGTTTCACATATGAAGCAACCTCAGATGTGGCATGGTTTTCAACAGTTGCCAAAAGTGTGAGAAGGGGAATCTGTTTGAATATTGGCACATGGATCAAGACTCTGGAGTCACTGATGAGAAAATCCAATCAGAGGATTCCACTTTGCTATTTAGTGAACCAGGTAGCCAACAGAGGAGTTAGAAATAGTGATATGACTATATTCAGGGGGAAGGAGAGCTGACGGGGGCAGCACAGAGTCAGCAGAAAATGCCTTACATCATCAAGTCAAGAAATAGTAATAAAAGAATATTATTGAAAAAGAGGTATATAATCACGAAACAAGCATGTGTAAAAGTTTTTGCTTCTGATTTGCGGAAGCAAGAGTTGAGAAGGAGGGACAGTTTTTTAACTTTTCATTATATGAAACGTTTGCTACTGTTTGATATTTAAAAACTATACACATGTATTCCTTTTGCTTCAACTAAAAATTAAGACATTAAAATGAATTTACTGCATTTAGAATGAATTTGGGGGGCGGTGCTAGGAGTGCCAGGAGGATTCTGAGTTAAAACATGTGACTTCCTATCTTTCTTCAGTAGTGTCTTTACATCCTACAATGTTCCTGCATGATCACACAAACTATGATTTCCTTGACTTTGTAAATGTCTTGCTTCCAAGCAGACCACAGACTATATGGAAATGCTTTAAAACTAAAAATGGGCCAGACAGGGTGGCTCACACCTGTAATCCCAGCACTTTGGGAAGCTGAAGTGGGCAGATCATCTAAGGTCAGGAGTTCAAGACCAGTCTGGCCAACATGGTGAACACCCATCTCTGCTAAAAATATAAAATATTAGCCAGGCATGGTGGTGGGCACCTGTAATCCCAGCACTTTGGGAGGCCGAGGCGGGTGGATCACCTGAGGTCAGGAATTTGAAACCACCCAACATGGTGAAACCCCATCTTAAAAAAAAAAAAAGAAAAAAAAAGGATGGGAATTCTTTTTTTTTTTGAGACAGGGTCTCACTCTGTTGCCCAGGCTGGAGTGCAGTGGTGCAGTCTTGGCTCACTGCAACCTCTGTCCCTGGGCTCAAGCCGTCCTCCCACTTCAGATTCCTGAGTAGCTGGGGCTACGGGCACATGCCACCATGCCTAGCTAATTTTTGTATATTTTTGAAGAGGTGGGGTTCTGTCTTGTTGCCCAGGCTGGTCTCAAACTTTTGGCCTCAAGTGATCTGCTCACCTTAGCCTCCCAAAGTGCTGGGGTTATAGGCATGAGCCGCCATGCCCAGTCAAGGATGGGAATTCTAACAAAAGAAACTATTTTTAATGGAACATCAAAAGCATTCTTTATAAAAGGTACTCAAAGCAAATTGGTTTTGATGTGGAAACTGTAAATAATTGTCACTTTTTCCTCAGAAAATACAGCTTTTTACCCATTAATAGAACATGTTTAAAATATACACATTTCTAAAGTTACTCACAGTTTTAAATTTTAACTTGCAAATAGTACAGGCTTTTTGGTTTCATATTTCACTTTTCAAGTCATTTCCTCCGCGTCACTGCTGGTATAATTTCTCTCAGACGCCAGTACTGCTGCCCTACCTACCCTCAAAAAGGCAAGACAGCCAGTAAAACTATAGCATCCTCTGATTTATCGACCTGCTCTCTTCATGATTTGTGGGCCTTCATGAGCTGAATACGTCTGGCAACTTTTGGCATAGATTAACTGTAGAGTTAACTGCAATTCTCTTGAGCACTGCTAACATGCTTCTGAGCAATAGAAACTGTCTTTTAACTCAGACTTTCATAAAGGTGCAATTCTCTGAAAGCACCAAATGGGAGAGGTCTACTCTTACATGCCAGATCAAAAGTGAATTCCTGTTCTACCCTGATTTTTTATAATTTCCTGTTTCCTTTCCTCTAGGTCCTCTCTTGATATTTCCAGACTTCTGCCTTTACAGGCAGAGATGCAGGTTTCAGGTCCTAGACTTCCCTCAGACCAATCTACAGCCTGGGCTTTCTGTTGCCATCTTTGACCTCTTCCGTGGGTGCAGTTTTGTAACTGCATTCAGACTCAGACAGATACTGGTCACCTGAGTGACTACTGGCATTGATCTCCTTCTCCAGAAACTCAAAGAGATTGTTTCTAGAATCCTCATCTCCCAATATAGGGGTGGGAGTGGTCAGAGAGTTATAAACTTCCTGTCTTCCAAGGCATGGCTTATCACAAGTCTCCAATTTGAGTAGTTTTAGTACAAATCTAACAGATTTGTTTCAAACCTTTCCTGAAAAATGCTTGGGAACTTAGAGGTCAGGTTCATAAGCCAAGTTTTGTTAAGCCAAAAAATCTAAATGATTCTGGGCAAGGTAATCAAATACTTAACAGGCAGAGGCTCCAGGACAAATAAGGATATCCAATATTTGCGGCTTTCCTGGGTAGTAATAACATCTATCATCTGTATTTATCCTCCAAGTACTCCTCTGTTCTGGAGAAGTGAATCCCTGTGAATTTTAGCAGCTCCTCAAAAGAGAAGATGTTAGGTAGAAAAAAAAGTAACATAGACAATAATTACCTCTCATTCTTTGTGTTCCCAGCATGTACAAACACCCTTCTCCCATTCACATGATGCCAAAAATGCTCCCTCTTGGCAAAATTTAATTATTCCACATGCAACCAAAAGAAAGGCAACACATACAAACATTTCCCAGCTACCATAGTCAGAGATGAAGTCATGAAGCCTTTGTTTATAGTTCACGTTCTCCCAGTGATGTCTTTTCTTTCTCTGGTTCTGCCATTATCCCAACTTTATATTCTACAATTCCATGATCCAAATAGTGAATTCACCACCACCACTCTATCCTATTTATAATACTAAAGAAAGAAGAGGTGAGAAAGGTTTCAAAAAAAAAAAAAAAAAGGAAAGATAATACACAGGGAAATACAAGTAGAAGGTAGAGTCTTCATTTCTGTACATAGCCATGTTATTTATGATCTCTCTATCAATTCCACATTCCGTTTGCTTTAGCCACTGGGGAGGCTCAGTCCTTCATTCCTAAGGAGACTGAGCCCTTGGGAGTCCTTTGTAGGGTTGCAATATTATGTCATGCACCCCTCATGATTGTAGTACAAGAAGATACCTTAGAGGACACCCTGAGAATCATCCATATTACTCTGTCCTCATTCTATAGCAGAAACAACAAAATCACCTGTTTTTGGCATGGTTCTGGGAGCTAAGACTGGCTTCAAATTCAGTGAAACTATTGTTTTGTCCCCTAATAAAAGTGTTTCTTCCTAGGAAATTTAAATCTCTATAATCTAGTAGAGACTAGAGTTGTAGGTATGGGAAGCAAAACTGTTGCAGTGGGTCAGGTGTAACTATGAGAGACACCTTTATTTCCACTCCTCTGCTCCCAGACTTGCTAATCTTGGCAGTGGGAGCGATAGCTCTATATACTGGTTGCTGGTTCACAGTCTATATTACATCCTAGCAGCCTCCACTGTGAATCTCCTATTAGGGCTTGCCACAGGCTCCATATAGCATTCTTTTTTTTTTTTTTTTCCTTTATTTGTAGAATTTCTGTTTGCTAAACCCATATAGCATTACAATTTACTCCAGACATCTTGGGCACCATTGGATCTGCTAGATGGTAAGGGCCAAGGGGCAGATCTATTAGCACGGTAGCCCACAACAGCTGGACAGCCTTGTTTTATCTGCGGATCCATACTAACTACATGTGGCAGGAATAACACCTGCATTTTCCAAGTCTTGAATAGTGGCAAATTCCTGAAATTCTCATAAGAACATGCTATTGCATTCATTTTCTATGTTGATGAGGAGGGGGAGCTCTCAGAGCTTCAATTTCCCCCCTGCTTGCCCTTATAACCCCTTTCTCCAGGGGCAAGGTAGCCCATGTGGCCATACATTGGAGACTAGCATCTGTTTCTGCCTGGAGATTTCCGAAGTCAGGAGGCTTGCCTGTACCAGCAGGGTGAGTAGGGACTATGATAAGGTGGAACTAGAAAGAAATGGATGGGGAAAACCTTCCATTCTATGCCTTCGCATGTGCATTCCTCAAAGGGTGCAAAAGATAATGATAGTGTTTTCCATGACACCATGTGTTGGAGCACAGAAGTTAGAGGAAGCAACAGAACCTCAGGGCAGACCCGATAGTCACTAGCCAGATGAGGAACACTCCATCTGGAAGCAATGTGTGGATGCTGACTGATGCTGAGCCTGTCCAGGCAGTGGTGGAATAATCCCAGAGGAGGGCTTCAGGGTCTCACTCAGCTTACCGGCGGGCAGACTCGGAGAAAAAACTTCTTTCCCCTAAGCTCCATAAATGCTTTCTTCTCTCTGAGGTAGGCACTATCGCAGGGGTGTTCTAGTCTATTGGCTTTAACATTAACTAAAAGTCAGTTTCCAATTCCTTCCTTAATTCCTTCCTTCCTTCCTTCCTTCCTTCCTTCCCTCCCTCCCTCCCTCCTTCCTTCTTTTCTCTTTCTTTCTCTCTTTCTTTCTTCTTTTGAGACGGAGTCTTGCACTGTCACCCAGGCTGTAGTGCAGTGGCACGATCTTGCCTCAGTGTAATCTCCGCCTCCTGGGTTCAAGCAATTCTCCTGCTTCAGGATCCTGAGTAGCTGGGACTACAGGCATGCGCCACCATGCCCAGCTAATTTTTTTGTATTTTTATTAGAGATGGGGTTTCATCATGTTGGCCGGATGGTCTCGATCTCCTGACCTCATGATCTGTCCACCTCGGCCTCCCAAGGTGCTGGGATTACAGGTGTAAGCCACTGCACCTGTCCCCTCTTTTTCCTTCTTTATCTCTCTCTCTCTCTCTTTCTTTTTTTTTTTGGAGGGGTGGGGGGGGACACAGTTTCACTCTGTTGCCCAGGCTGGAGGGCAGTGGAGCGATTGCGGCTCACTGCAACCTCTGCCTCCTGGGTTCAAGCGATTCTCCTGCTTTGGCCTCCCAAGTAGCTGGGATTACAGGTGTGGCCACCGCACTGGGCTAAATTTTGTATTTTTAGTAGAGGTAGGGTTTTGCTGTGCTACCCAGGCTGGTCTCTAACTCATGACCTCAGGTAATCCACCCGCCTTGGCCTCCCAAAGTACTGGGATTACAGGCATGAGCCACCGTGCCCAGCCCCAATTCATTTCTGAAAGCTCTGGGGCTATCGTTTCCACTGTAAGTTGCTAAGGTCAATGGGGTACAAGTGCTTTTGGGGGAAGATTCACAAGTGTTATAACAGATTTCTTACTCAGGTTCTCCTGATCATCCCTCATTCTAGAGGCTCCGGGTCTGTGTAACCAATGACTCATGCCTGGGAATTGTACGTGAGCTATTCCTCTAGCTGTTAGGCTAGTGTGATGACTCAAATGCCAGGCACCTCTGTTGGCTAGACCAGATGATCATTTTGGTAGATTTCATTTATGGGAACTGCAAAGTTAATTATCCATAAGAGATCCTTGCATGTCTGGTAGCTTAGGTTGTCATAACAAAATACTACAGATTGGGTAGCTTAAACAACAGACATTTATTTTCTCACAGTTCTGGAGTCTAGAAGTCCAAGATCTAGATGCTAGCAGGGTTGGTTTCTGGTTGGTTTCCTAGGAGAAGCTGCTGTGGACAGTTATTGGCTTCTTGGCCACAATAGGCTCCATAGAAAGAACATGCTTGTAGAGTGATAGACATTCGTTTGATTAAATCATTGCACCGTCGTGCTCAAATTCATCCAATAAATTGCTCAACGTTTCTGCTTGTGCAGGCACAGACTAAAACCAAGAAATAGACTGCCATCTAGAGTCCATTTATATAACAGGGAAAAGGGTTCAGAGATTATTCTATCCAAACATGGGCAAGTCATTTCCCCTGCTGGGATCTCAATGTCCCTGCCAGCAAAATAAGAATGTTATCTTAGACCCGTAGTTTGCAAACTCAACTCCACAAAACATGCATGCCTTTAATGGTTTGTAATTAGAATCGCCCATTAGAATGATCCATGATCCTTGAAAATATACATATCCCCATGCTTCACTCTAGATATTCTGATTCAGAAGGAGGCATGGAGCAGAGTCAGGGCCTGGACACATGTATAAAACAAAAAAATATTTCACGGTTGCTTCCCAAGCCGTCCCCAGGTAAGGAACCTGTGATATAGATGTTAATAGATACTCCTTTAACAATGGTGCTATGGTTTGGATATGGTTTGTTTGGCCCCTCAAGTGTCATGCTGAAATTTAATCCTCAATGTTAGAGATGGGGCTTGGTGGGAGGTATCTGGGTCATGGGGCTGGATCCCTCATAAATGGCTTGGTGCCATTCTCACAGGAGTGAGTGAGCTCTCACTCCTAGTTCCCACTAGAACAGGTTGTTGACAAGAGCCTGTCACCTCCTTCTCTTTCTCTCTTTCCTCCTCTTCTGTCACGTGATATCCATGCACCAGCTCTTCTTTGCCTTATGCCATGAACGGAAGCTCCTTGAAGCCCTCACCAGAAAGCAGATGCTGGTGCCACGCTTCCTGTACAGCCTGCAGAACTGTGAGTCAAATAAACTTATTTTCTTTATAAATTACCCAGTCTCAGATAGTCCTTTATAGCAATACAAACAGACTAAGACCAACCGCAACCAGATTTCCTCATTCCAGGGCTTCTGGAAGCCTTGAATATTCTAAAGTACAGTGCAGATCTCCAATAAGTATTTATCTAATGTGCCATTCACAGAGAGGTTTGACTATAGAAACAACACCTACCAACAGCTGAGGCATATCAGTGCTCCTCAGATCATAGCTGAGACTATCCTAGGCTAGTACATATACAGGACCATTATGAATCTACACCCAAAGATTCTAAGTAAACATTTTATTTTGATGAATCATTGTTCACGATATTAAGGAATTTTCCATGGGAAAATTGCATAGAACAACCTTACAGGGGTGCATTTTCTAAGTGTCCTTAGTGCCTTCTATGAAATATATTGTCAAATAACGAAATACTACTGTGGTTTCTAACATTTTTGGCAGTTTGTCCTTTTTTACTAAGATGGGAACCAAAACAGAAACTAACACTGTGAGCCTTCTCAGAACTCTATCCATAGCACAGTCTCACCTCTGAACTTGCCACAACATTTAAATTGTGGCCTAGACAGATGTTTATTTTGTCTTCTGCTCTCCTGGAGACAGACAGAAGATATCCCTTTATTTTCAATTCTTCTTAGGGTAAAGAGAGGGAAGAGTGAGCTGACATTCCAACCCCTTGCGAACCCAGAGATGGTTCCTTTAGACCCACATTTTGATTTGATGTTCACACCAGTGGATTAGAAGAGATTCACACTCCTTGAGTAAGCTTCTATCTCAAATACAGACTTTGTTCCTATATATTGGCTACAGCCCTTTTATAAGGTACTGCTCTAAGTACTGGCTCACATTTTATATATATAAAGTGGTTGACTGATTGTAACACAGGCCACAGCAGTTCCTCCCATCCCTGGATGCTCAGCTGTTTGCACTGTGACTTTGCCACTCTTTCCTTCAAGAGATGGAGTCAGTTTCTCCACCCCCACGAATCTGGGCTATCCTGCTTTGCTTTGACCTTATAGAACGTGGTAGCAGAGACATTTTGGGAGTTCTGGGCCTATTAAAAGGGTTTTGAAGATTTCACTCTCATTCTCTTTACCCACATGGAGAAGGCTGAAAGCCTAAATTTCCTGGAAGCTTGAAACATCTAGAGGCCTGTGAACCATACCACATTCAGAACTACCGAGCACTAGGTGGGGACAGGCAAGTCCTCCCACTACCCTGCCCCACCCCTGTCTACCTGCAAAGCTCACCTGGTAAATACTGAGTTACCATCTGGATCTGACACACAGGATTAATTGCTCTAGGCCCTGGCTCCCTAGGGCACTGCATTCCTGGCAGCTGGTCAGGGGCTGTTTTCCAGGAGGCAGAGAAAAGCTCCTGAACCCCACATTCAAACAAGCATCCGCAAGCCACCCTCAGGGCAGCAGGGTGCAGAGGTGGGTCTGTGCCCTCTCCAGCATACGTCTTCCAGGCTGCCTGTTGCCATTTTCTGAATTATAGCTCCTCGTCAAACTCTCTTATGTGTTCACATTCACCATAACTCATTGTATAAAAGCATTAGCAAGTAGACAGGGCCCAGAGGCAGGATAGAGTGCCCACGGTGGTTTGCCCAGGCTCTGCCCTTCCTCAACCACACCTTGGACCTCACACCCCACGAGAGGCAGCTTCGTTCACCTTGGCCCATGAGACCCCATCTGCTGTGTCTTGTGGGCTGGTGTTGGTGTCATATCCCACTGAAGCCTCATGGTCTACTGCCAATAGTGACATGTACACAGATCTTCTAGAAGCTACCGTGTCATTCAAATGGCATGAAGAAGGCATGCTCCACATAAAAAGAGGTAAGAAAAAATAAATGTACTCGATGCATTAAGGGGGTGGGATTGGGGTTGTGTTTTCTCTCTTCATACAATTACTTTCCTTGCTATTACTATGAATTTGCACTGCTGGTGAGAATGTAAATTGGTCCAACCAAATGGGAAAGCTGTTTGGCATTATCTAGCAAAGTTAAACATAAGCATCCCCTGTGATGCAACAATGTAATTCCAAGTTCTTTACCCAATGGGAACATGTACATATGTTCAACAAAAATATTTACGAGAACTGGCCATTATCAAGCAAGTGAAGAATTAGATAGGCTAGTTAGGAGACTATTAGAATAATCCAGGAGAGCTGTAAAGGCGGTTTGGACAAAGGTCATAACAGTGGAGGTGCCAGGAAGTGGTCAGACTCTGGTTGTATGTTGAAGGTAGACTTGAGTTAATGTGGGGCATGAAAGAAACAGAGGATTCAAGGATGACAGCAAGGCCTTTAGCTTGAGCAATGGAAAAGAAATAATTGGCATTTACCAAGATGGGGAAGACAGAGAAAGAGTATATTTGGGAGATGAAAAATATCAGTCTTGATAAATCCATCATGATTACTAAATCATTCTATTTATTTTTAAAAAAAAAAAAAAGCAGGCCAGGCGTGGTGCCTCACATCTGTAATTCCAGCACTTTGAGAGGCTGAGGCAGGCGAATCACCTGAGGTCAGGAGTTTGAGACAGCCTGGCCAATATGGCGAAACCTCATCTCTACTAAAAATTAAAAAAAATTAGCCAGCATGGTGGCCTGGGCCTATAATCACAACTACTTGGGAGGCTGAGGCAGGAGGATTGCTTGAACCTGGGAGGCAGAGGCTGCAGTGAGCCAAGATCGCACCACTACACTCCAGACCAGGCAACAGAGCAAGACTCCATTTCAAAATAAATAAATAAATAAATAAAAATAAAAATAAAGCAAACTGATAACAGCGAAACTAAGCTTCTCTTAAATATTCCAGTATTATATATATACTGTAAGGGTTATTGCCGAGTTTAAAATGAGGAAACTGAGACCAGCCTAGGAGAATTAAATGCCAATTTATTAAGCTCCCAGGCGAGGTTCTGCGGTCTGGGAAAGGGGGGCCAGAGAAGTCGCGCTTGACTCCTCCTGGGCGTGGGGTTTCATAGGGAGTAAAGGTGTTCTGATTGGTTGTGGAGAAACAGGATGTGGACTGCACAAGCTGCTATTGGTAGGTAGGCAGGATTTCCGGTGAGCGGGCTGCCCAGGGGGAGTGGGACCTGGACGGAGCAAAATGCTATTGGGCAGATTTTGGCAGGGCTTCTTTTAAACTTTGGTGGGGTTTTCCAATGGCAGGCTAGGTGCTGGGTGCAGAGTTTAGTGTTGAGTGCAGATTCTGATGCGGAGTGCAGAAGTGGGCATTGGGGAAGCCACGTGGTGGAGCTAGATGCTGAGTGCAGGGCTTGAGGTCTAGCCAGGAGTTGTGACCTAGTTTCCAGGGGCGGAGAGGGATGGGCGTGTCCGAGCTCCCGGCAAGGCAACCGGCCTTACATATGCATATATACATATATATGTAGTATGTGTGTATATAAAAAATTAGAGTTCTACTTAAAATCTTAACTCTAAACCCATGATTAAATTATGTATTTTAAATTTGAACCACATTCTCTTTGGGCTGAGCTGTTGTGGGCATCCAAGGGGGGTTGACACACAGTAGTACCTCATAAAAACACATGATTCATGAAAGAAATCAAAGTGAGCCTCATTAAAACTGAGTGCCTTAAGTAAATGGTGTATTATATGCATATATATGATTATGATGTTAAAGAAAGTAACGTAATGATCAGATTGGCAATTCAATTTTGTGGTGTTGGTAAAACACTAAAAGCAAATGCTTTTGGTGAAATAATACAATCTTTATTTTTATATTTTCAACATCTATGAAGATGCTCTATAATTATTTTCATTTCGTGTCTTAATATAGCAAATTAATAGATTTCTTAATATTTAACCCACCTATTAACTGTTCATGGTGCATTACTCTGAATATGCTGCTCTGGATGTTTGCTAATATTTGGGGTTTTCCTATTAATGTTTCAAAGTAACCACATCTGCGGCCAGGGAGGTGACTGAGAGATGGATGAAGGAGAAAATGTGTTTGCAGAACCTCATTCATAGTGCCGTCCACAGCCCAGAGTCAGTAAAGGAATACGCTACAGCTGATGAGTTAGGTGAGGGGAGGGTGCAGCAGGAGGCCACATCAACTTCCAGAACACGTGTCCTCTACTCTCTTCAGGCCTTGGGCTCCATTTCCCCTCACACTGCAAACTGTCCTGGGCTCCTCCCCGGCGCACCGCCCTTCGCCTGCGCCTGCCTTGGGAAACCTTGGCCCCACCCTTCTGATTCCGGCTCCTCAGGAGAGTTAGGCCCGCCCCGCGTTCTCACAGCGGCAGGCCCCGGCCCCATTCTGAGCCTGCGCACTAGTGACAATCTGGCCTTGGGGCGGAGCCCGCGCATTTAGGCTACGCCCATGGCCAAGCCCACATCCCGCCCTATGGACACGCCTCCACAACAATGCATTTCCAGTGATGCTTAGGAATATAAAGATCGGAGTGGTAACATAATTTCGTGACCTTGGTGAAAGACTAAAAGTAATGACTGGCAAAATCATATCAACTGACCTGAAATAGGGCCCAAATGGAGACAAAAAGGGACATTTTTCTTTGCCTCCACCCTCTGACACAGCCTTTAGGGAAACAATGCCCTATGGCTGCCCCAGCTGCCTAGAATCCACTCTACTTCAGACTACAGTGACAATTCTAAGCCCATCTGTTTTATGCAGAAACCGGGAGACAGAAGGGAGCACACAACAGGAAGGGGAAGAAATGTTCATTGAGGGAGGAACAGGTCCATTTGGCACACCTTTCCACAGATGCACCCAACCCTGACTGGAATAACTGCTGCTTACTCCTCTGCTCATTGTGTCTTTGCAATTAAAAGGAAAAATTGAAGTAATTATCTCTGATGAGTGACATTACTGTATAGTTTACTTGTTATTCTTTCCTTTGTGCCATTATGAATTGACAAGTCCTTTGCAATAAACAGAACAGTTTTATCATCAAAAAGAACACAATTGTTTTAAAAAAACAAATGAAAACACAGATTACAAAAAATGAAGTAATAAGGTAATGCATATAAATCAAGTCAAAGCAATGGAAAATAAATCACAAACACAACAGAGTTATAAATATATATGAAAAAGGACTAGATGACAAACAAAATATGAAGTGTTTCAGTTTATATGGTAAGAATAATGCTATTTGTTCTAATAATCTATGTTTTCAAATTCTCTTTAATGATTATCTATTTGCCAGCCCTTGACTGTGGTGCTGTGGGGTTAAGATCAAACAAGCTATAGAATCACACATGCTTGGGTTTTAATCATGTCTCTGCAACTTAGTATGTCCTTGAGCAAGTGACTTGACTTCTCTGAGACATACGTATAGGGCCTGGCTGCCCAGATTACTATAAGCATGAAGAAAAATGATACAGACTAATGCTCATCACAGGGTCTGTCAGAGGTAGTAACTGGGCTATTGTTGCTATTACAATAGGGAACTTGACAGGTTTGTGATTTTGCTATTTATTTACATATTTGCTTATCTTACTAATCCTCAGTTAAAAATACATGTGAGAAGTATCCTCCAAATCTCATCAAACTTTTCTTCAGTTTCTTACCCTGTAGGTCCTATTTCTGTCTTGAGGGCATTTACCACATCTTGCTCCTCATATAATGTCTCTTTCCTCAGACATTGCCCCTCTCCATTGTCAGGATGGACTGTAAGGCTCCTCATCGTCACTTACAATCTCTCTGGGGAGTTAGGATGGCAGGGTGAACCAGCTTTATATACTCCCTAGTTTATGGATGATGATAGCTCAGGGAACCTCCAGCAGCAGGAATTCCTGTCTCAGTGTGTCCATGGCTTTCTGAGACAACAGTCATCTTAACTCACACATTCCCTCGTATAATGAAAAAATGAGGGAAGATGACATATACATGGCCAATGACCCTCCATTATCTGGGTGCCAGTGCAACTGAGCTTTGGAAGCCTTAGCTGAGCTGAGTGGTGGTGGCTCGTGCCTGTAATCTCAGCACTTTGGGAGGCTGAGGGAGGAGGACTGCTTGAGAGCAGGAGTTTGAGACCAGCCTGGGCAATATAGCAAGACCCCCATCTCTACAAAAAGAAAAAAAAATAGCTGGGTGTGGTAGTGTGTGCCTGTAGTTCCAGCTACTCGAGAGGTTGAGGCAAGAGAATTGCTTGACCCCAGGAGTAAAAGGCTGCAGTGAGCTATTATTGCACCACTGCACTCCAGCCTGGGTAACAGAGCAAGATTCATTACTGGATGCCCATCACAAGCTTTCAAAGACTGTGTGTGGCCACCATTAGCTGAGACAGTGCTAAAAGGGAATCTGGTTGATGGTAATAACTTGAACGTCACTGGCCATCTGCTCCCTAGTCCCTCAGTCCCTTTCGAGCTCCCCATTGCCCGGAACAACATTTCAGAGAATATCTGGGAAGAGCGGCACACATATGGAGGCGTGGGCGAGAGTAACTGGCTGGGAGTGGTTCACAGCCTAATTCGAGACTCATTCTGTAACACAAGAGAGGATAATAAAAGACATATCAATCAAGTTTCAGCTGAAATTGGAGAAGAAGCGATTTGAGCTTTGCATAGTGGTAAACCTCTCACACAGGAGGTGAGACACTGCAGCTTGGGCCCCTCTAGACTGAATGGAACGAATAGTTTCTGAAACCTGCTGTTTAAGATCGTTATGAAGTCCCAGGGAGAGAGCCGTGCCCAATCACCCAGTGTGGCATATCTATAGGCAGGACAGAGTGTTTGCAATGGTCTTGTTCTCCTTTTCTGTAGGGGCAGATTTTCTTTTTCTTCTTGCTTTGACAGGAAAGGGGGCAGATTTTAATGATCACAATGATAAGGTTATTTGATGAAGTGTTTAAATCAAGGTAAACTGCACAGGGGTAGGTAATTTTAGTTAATTGAAAATTTTATATGAGCAGTAGAAACTGTACTGATATGTTTATTTTTTGAAATGGAGTCTTGCTTTCTGGCCCAGGCTCGAGGGCAGTGGTGTGATCTTGGCTCACTGCAACCTCCGCCTCCTGAGTTCAAGCAATTATCCTGCCTCAGCCTCCGGAGTAGCTGGGATTACAGGTACCTGCCACCACGCCCGGCTAATTTTTGTAGTTTTAGTAGAGATGGGGTTTCACCATGTTGGCCAGGCTGGTCTTGAACTCCTGACACCAGGTGATCCACCTGCCTTGGCCTTCCAAAGTGCTGGGATTACAGGCGTGAGCCACTGCGCCCGGCCTTATATGTTTAAAGAACAAACAATGCCAAAAAACTTCTAGCCATTTAATTTCATTCTGCTATTACAAAGCCTTTATAGGACCTAGTGGTGTGGTGTAATGAAAGATGCCTCAGACACAAAAGACCAAGACTCTAATGCAGGGTTTACCAGGAATTAACTGTGTGTTTTCTGCTTCCAGCTGTGATCCTCATGACTTTTGCAATAATCTTCTGCTGACATACTGGTCACCTTGCCTTCTGCCTCACCCTTGGCAGTATCAGGATATTTCCACAACACCCTCACAATCTCCAAATATGTGTTTGTGTCCTTCATGAATTGGTCAAAAGGATCAGTTCTCCTAAGGAGGTATTAGATGACCTACTATCTTTAGGAGAATACTTCCTTAGACAAAGGGGAGAACTTCCATCGTGGCCAGAAGACCTCACACTTTTGCCATGAAGCCCCTGTCCTCAAGGTATCAGATTATAGAGCTCAGAGCTTTTCCCTGGCTCATGCAATGATGCACATGGCAGAGCCATACCGGCATCCATTGTGAATAATTAAAATCTACAAGTGAAATCTTCTCAAACATTTTATTGGAAGAACACAAATATTTTACAAAATGCAAGAAACCAAAGTGACAAACACACTTTGAAAACACAGAAATGAGGCCAGTTAAGGAGAACTCAACAGCAGGTCTTCTAAATTACATTCTCTGTAGTGAAAGGGTATTAACGAGACTTAGCAGGCTGTCACTCATTCTTCAGACTAGTTTCAAACTCTAGACCCCAAGAGTATGACTGGCTCAAGTAGGGTGAGGTGAAATGTACCAAACCAAGGAGCTATGGCAAGTCACATAGGAAACAGAAGGGTGTGGAAAGGTCTCAGAGAAAACAGATCAGCTTGAGACTGTTGCCTTACACCCTAGGACATAGATAGAGTACACACGTTTGGACCTGTCCCCATATGTAAAATATTTAAAACCATCTCTTAAGTACAAAAGCACACATCATGAACAATGAAAACAACCCAAAGTCCAAGCCAATCCAAAGTCAATTCCTGTTTATATGTATAAATAGCTGATGTCATGAGGCCACTCCTTGAGACAAAGTCCTCCAGGTGAAGTGCATGGCTTCTGTAGAACTATTGTGATTTGATGAAATTCAAAAACACCTGTGGACTAAAGGTTAAACTTAAACACTGCCAATGTAAAATACTACATGTAAATTGAAGAATCAAGGCAAAAAATAATATGGAAGCAGTAATGGCATTACCCATTTCTCATGCAGAAGCATTACCTTTCCTTGAGTTCCAGAATCTAAAAATATTCGGCGAGGGTGCTCATCTGTAATCCTGGCAAGTTCTATGCTTACGTCCAACCCCAGACTCCCAGATCCACCACTTCTGGACTTTGGAGAAGACAGGTGCTTGGTTTCTGGCTTAAATTATATTCCACATTCCGTAGATCAGCATGTTGACTGCAGACCAGTAGTCCAAGCTGACACTGCAGTGGAGTCTGTAACAGGCCTTTCTAGCATTCTGTAAGGCATTGTGTCTGATTGATGGGAGACCTAGAAACTCCATTAATTCCATTAGGATTAACTGAATACAGCCCACTGCTATTCTTTTCTCAAGTTAAGCAGTAGTACACTAGGTTTGCATGTGAATATGCAGGTACAAAGGAAGCTTAGAAGACCAACACAAATCTAAACTGTCAGGTGGCCACCGTGGCAGTGGTCAGCGATCTATATATTGATGACTGGAGTCAGCACAATGGACTGGAGGGTAAACTCAAATCCACAGGAATCTGGAGGACCTGATTCAAACTCTATAGGAGGGCACATATTTTGCACATTCTTTCTAAACCTTTGGAGAGGCCCGTGCACTAAATATCCAGAAGAGGGGAACTGAGTCCTCATCTTCAGCCAAAAATTCTTTCAGGTGGTAGACCTAACAAGGCATACAAAGTAAATGTCTGTCTACTGCAGAGGTCCAAACCTCTGCTAATTTAGGGCACTCAAGGACAGGAGGATACGAGAGGAATTGTGCAGCCCCACTGGTCAACAGACCATCGACATTGACATAACAATTTAACAAACCTGTAAGCAAGTCTAATGGTTTCATTCCTCACTCGAACTGGTTATATGAAAATCTTCATAAGGACACGGGTATGGGTAAAAGCATGCACAGGCTAAAGAATGGGCAGGTGTTCACACTTTATATTTGTCTTTGAGGTCCTGATTGCACAAGTCCCACATGAGGAAATTCTATGCACATGCCTGGCTTGGGGCAGGACACAGAAGTCATCACTGCGGGGGGGTATACATTGTGGAGAGCATACAGCACATCAGGCAGGATACAATAGCATCAGCAAGAGCAAAAATTGTAACTCTGAAGGAGTCCTTCACATTATGATAATATGTAACAGTATAAGAGAGTGAAGGGCCACCTACCTCTGTGACCATTATTCACAGGCCTAAAGCAATAGACACAAGAAGGCTGAGGCAGAAACACCACCAACTGACAAGTCCACCACTCACTGGGAAAATTCAAATAACCTGTCCCCATCATCCATGTCCCACCATTGCCAGTGAGTCATGTATCGTCTATCACATCTGTCAACGTGCACTGTTGTCCTGTGTCCTCCAGCCTTGTTGCTGCAAAGGTACTGTGAGGGAAGGGGAAAAGGGACAGGAGGCACTTCCCTGAACCCTAATGCCCACTGAAAATTTCACATCAAAGTCCCTTGTCCTCTGAAGTGTCTGTATTTTCGTTATTTCTGCTTGATCTTCCAGAGGCATGAAGTGGGTTAAACCCTGTGCCCGCTTCTCCTCAAATTGTGGGAAAGGATAGGAAGCAAAAATGTTTGGGCTACATGAAAATGAGGGGAAGAGAAAATAACTTAAGCAGTTGAAACCAGAACCTCAGCTGAGCCCTCCTGAGAAAGATACAGGGAAATGCCAGTCACAGGCAGTGCTGAAGACCTCGAACAAAGCTACAGGAGAACACCCTGTATTAAGAACAAGATGAGAGCATACAGCGCATCGGTGAGGATACAACAGCATCAGCAAAAGCAACAGCAGTAACTTTGCAGAAGTCCTCCACATTATAGTACTATGTAACAACATAGGAGGGTGAAGGACCACCTACCTCTGTGGCCATCTTTCCCAGGCCTAAAGAGATACACAGAAGAAGGCTGAGGCAGCAATGCTTTCACCAACAGACAAGCCCACCACTCACTGGGAAAAAGGAAAATAAGAACCTGTCCCCATCATCCACGTCTCACCTTTGTCAGTGAGCGATGTATCCTCTATCACATCTGTCAATGTGCACTGTTGTCCTGTGTCCTCCAGCCTTGCTGCTGCAAAGCTATTGTGAGGAAACGGGAAAAGGGACAGGAGGCACTTCCTGAACCCTAATGCCCACTGCAAATTTCACATCAAAGTCCCTTGTCCCCTGAAGTGTGTTTATTTTTGTCATTTGTGCTTGATCTCCTGGAAGCATGAAGTGGGTTAACCCCTGTGCCCTCCTCTCCTCAAATTTTGGGAAAGGATTGGAAGCAAAAATGTTTGGGCTGCATGAAATTGAGGTAAAGAGAAAACAAATTAAGCAGCTGAAACCAGCACCTCAGCTCAGCCCTCCTGATAAAGACACAGGCAAATGATTGTCACAGGCAGTGCTCAAGACTTCCAACAAAGCTACCGGGGAACACCCTGGATTACGAACAAGATGAGAGCATACAGCGTATCAGTGAGGATACAACAGCATCAGCAAAAGCAACAGCAGTAATTTTGCAGAAGTCCTCCACATTATAGTACTATGTAACAACATAGGAGGGTGAAGGGCCACCTACCTCTGTGGCCATCTTTCCCAGGCCTAAAGAGATACACAGAAGAAGGCTGAGGCAGCAATGCCTTTACCAACAGACAAGCCCACCACTCACTGGAAGAAAGGAAAATAAGAACCTGTCCCCATCATCCATGTCTCACCTTTGCCAGTGAGCCATGTATCCTCTATCTCATCTGTCAATGTGCACTGTTGTCCTGTGTCCTCCAGCCATGCTGCTGTGAAGGTACTGTGAGGGAAGGGGAAAAGGGACAGGAGGCACTTCCCTGAACCCTTATGCCCACTGCAACTTTCACATCAAAGTCCCTTGTCCTCTGAAGTGTCTGTATTTTCGTTATTTCTGCTTCATCTTCTGGAAGCATGAAGTGGTGAACCCCTGTGCCCTCCTCTCCTCAAATTGTGGAAAAGGATTGGCAGCAAAAATGTTTGGGCTCCATGAAAATGAGGTAAAGAGGGAATAACTTAAGCCGTTGAAAGCAGTACCTCAGCTCAGTCCTCCTGACAATGACAGAGGGAAATTCTTGTCACAGGCAGTGCTCAAGAGTTCCAACAATGGTATAAGAGAACACCCTGGATTATGACCAAGATGAGGGTGTACAGCACATAGGTAAGGATTCAACATCATCAGCAAAAGCAACAGCAGTAACTTTGTAGAAGTCTGTCACATAATTGAACTATATGACCTTATAAATCATTGACAATATACAACAGTAAGGAGAAGAAGCTGACATGGCTAAAGCTGTATCAACAGACAAGCCCACCATTCACTAAGGAGAAGGAAAATAAGGACCTGTCCCCATCATCCATATCTCAACTTTGCATTGGGCCATACATGCTCATACGACATCTATTGATGTGCATTGTTTTCCTCTGGCATATTCTAGAGATTCCCCACATTCCTGCTTGAACTCTTAGGTAGCCTGAAATAGGGAAACCACTGTGCCCTCTCCTCCTCAAATTGTGGTTCCCCCTTATCACGTAACAGCTTCAGCAGCTGGAGTACTAAACAGGATAAATCACTCACGGTTGTGTCTGTAACACTCTCTCCTTGAAAGCACATGCCAGGTCACCTTGAGACAATGTAATTTCCCCTCTGAGAGGACCAAACGGCAGATGGGTCAGACCACCAAGTGGCAACAGCTTATAAACAGGGAAAGTGTATCCCAGGTGCCCTTTTCAACATGAGGAATAGGAGAGGTTAAGATGCTAGCCTGGATATCTGGTCTGGGAGCTTCCTGAACTCTTAAGCTCTTCTACAGATACCTATAAGGATCCAAATTTCACCAGCTTCATGTACTGTTCATTGACAGGAAACACATGACATTTCTGTTCCCGCCAACGTGCAGAGTATGATCAACGGAAGAGTGCAAGAAACTAACAGAGAAATGATTGAAAAAACTTCAGCTGTGTTCCTGTTCACTGAATCAGGGGTCCTCATGATGCCTCACATGCCATTGCTCTTCACCGTGGAAACCATGCAGTGTAGCACATTAGCGTCTGAGCACAGAATCCTGACAAAAGGCCTTCACCAGTTTCTTCCCTAGATCCCAAATTTCCCGTGCCCCAAATGCTGCCAATGCCAGTGTGTGTTTCCTGTATGACCTTACACAGGCATTTGAACCAATGGAGCATGGAATAAAAAAGTTACTGTGTTGTATGTTAGAAGAACATATCAGCAACAACACTTCACTTTCCTAATTCTCTGCTGGTGAACACAGCTCACCACAAATATGAAACACTGAGTGGTCAACTCAACCAAGACTGACGGCTTCCCAGAAACAATCGCAGTTGCCTCTCAGATATCTCCCTCAGATTGCTCTGCTAAGCTACTGTAAAAGAGGTGAAGCCCACCTTTTCCTGAGCCACTTTTCACAGGCTAAGGGTATATACAGAAGCTAAGCCTTCACTAGTAGCCAAGTCCAGCACTCTCACGGATAATGGAAAGTAAGGTTCTACCCCCATCATAAAAGTCCTATCTTTGCCAAAAGGTATACTTCTCATGTTACACTCAACAATATGCTTTGCTGTAGTGCCAAACATGGAGAAGGGAGGAGGAAACACTCCCTCGAATTCAGAGTGCCCATGGCAACTTTCCCATCAGAGTCCCTTGGCCTCAACCTCCAGGGAGCAGCTCCACACAGTGCCTCTGCTTGCAGTCCTTTCCCCACCTCTAGGCTGTAGGCCCTTGGTGAAGGGATGATGTGTCATTCCATCTTTCCTGATCAGAGAAGCCCTTCCCCTTTTCTGAGCCTCTAACCTCTATAATTCTTGTTATTAAAACAACAGATAAAGTATCTGGGGATCCATGAAATCCATTTACTTCAAAACATATTATCCTATTCACAAGCATTTTTAGCATCTGTTATCTCTGCAACTACAAAATCACCTGTGTGTCCTCTGGATAATGATACTGACTGGAAAATAGAGAGGAGACGAAGGTTGAGGTAACCAATGCTTTTCCTAGCAACAAAAACATACTTTAAAAGGCTTCTCACAGCTTATAATTAATCTTACAGAATTCATGGCCAGCTAAAACCTAGATCTAAATCCTCCTCCACCAGCACTCACAATATTTTGGTTGCGATACTGTGTCAAGGTAAGTATATATTCTGTAGTCATTAATGTCCTTTGAAAAACAGAGATAATAGCAGTATTTAATACACATTTTTTATAGGATTAGATAAGAAACTGTCCTTGGTTTTAGTAAGGCTTTTATCAGTGGTAGCTTTGGCTGATTTGTTTTAGCAGCATTACCACCACTATCATCATCACCATCACCATTATCATCTTCCTTTCTAGTAGACTAAGATGTCTCTCGAAATGACCATTGTTGTCCCAGTTACAGTACTGGATGCATTTAACAGGGAACTAGTATAACAAGGAATATAACCAGTTGTATTTTTCTCACTGGCTAATGTCTCCCACTTGTGGCTGGCCCTTATGCTCCAAAATAACAAGTTGGGCACTAAGAAGATTCAAGTTGGCATTTAAGGTACAAGCCTTCAATCCCAGGGATAAAAATGTGCTTTTCCCATGCTTATAAAATAAAAAATATATATATGAAAGACTTTTTCAAATTTCTGAGTGTGAGAGCATAAATTTGCTTGATAAAAATTGTAATGTCAAGAGTCCTAATTTAAAAAAAAAATAGGTATTGTCATGGAGCAGCCTAACTGGAAATGATCCAAAATGGTCACAATGGGTATAATTCTATGTAGACAGATTTTAGTGCATTCGATTTCATTATATCCTCCTGAAATCTCTCTACTTTGTACATGAGTGCACATTACATCTCTAACCCAAAATGTCATTTTAAAAAAAGATAAAAATATCACCTTTCATATTTGTTTCAGCAAATACTAGTGAAATCAATTGTCTCCTACATATATAATTCATACACTTGCAGTCAAAAGCCTTGCCTTAAAGTGTCCATTATCATGCATTCCCTTCCCGTGACATATAAATAAGAGGCATGAAAAAACATGTTAAGGCAAATGTGACATGAAACATTTCACACCAAAATTTACAGCACATTAACATTCCCACTAGTGAAGAGTCGTTCATTAACTACATGCCTGATGAGACTGTCTGTGCTGGCCTAGGAATGAACTCCTTGGAAAGATCCAAGGAGCAAGGTCCCACTTTAAATTCAGAGGAGACCCACTTTCTTTTTCATCCAGCATCCTGATCCCTGAAACTGCCACCAAAGAGACACCTTTTTGGATCCCCCTACTTTGTGAACGCTTCTAAGATGCCAGTAGAGCCAGGCACGATAGCTGATGACTGTAGTCCCAGCACTTTGGGAGGCTGAGGCAGGAGGATTGTTTGAGCCCAAGTTTGAAGCCAGACTGGGCAATACAGCAAGACCCCATTTCTACAAAAATTTTTTTAAAACCCCAAATATTAAAATGCCAGTAGTCAGAATTACCCACTAAACCATTCATTTAGGTTTTCCCCACAGCCTCTTACACAACAGTGAAGTGATTCAAGATGACTGTGCCAGTGCAGGGGCGGGGGGCACAACACATGTGTGTGTAGCAGAGAGGAGGAGTCACAGTTACCTTGTTTCACATCTGCTTTTGACTAGCAAATAAGCCATTCTAGGTCACTATGACATTATTTGGTTAAGAAACATGGGTTTGGGGTAAAGCTTTTCTATGTGTATCTCAGGTCTCAGTTTTTCATCAGGTGGGAAATAACAATGATCCTCATCATCCAAGGATTTAAAGTAACTTAACAAAATACAGGGATAAATCAGAAGAGTATGAATATCATTGTGTTGGATAAAGGCTAGACAGTTTAGTGTCTATTCAAAAGGAAATGTGGAATTTCACCTAGGGTGAGTGACTTCACGTTCTGTGATGCCACCTTCTGAATGAAACTTGTGTCAAGAGAAAAGTAGAGAAACCAAACCAGAAGTATCTATTGAGACTAAAGGTTGAAAGTCTCTTTGAGAACATTTGAGAATAGTGCATATTTTCATCTAGCATTTTTCTTCCCTCTGTCAAATTGTCAAGTGTCTTCACCTGAATTTCAATAAATTAATCATCACACCTAAAAGAAATGACTTGACATAGGCAAAGAAAGAGAAGAGACCTCTCTGGCAGTGCCAGTCAACAGGCTTCCTCCAGGCTGCAGTTTACAGATGGTAGCGAGTCCCAATGGGTGCTGGGTAATGAGCCCTGTCAGGGTCCATGTAAGGTATCCAAGCTGGCCAGAACAGAATGTGGCTCAGAAAAAGGAAAAGCCAGAGGTTCTGGCTGCCTCTTGCTTCACAGCAGGAATAATGAGCTGTGGTTTCCAAGGAGATGCCTCAGTAATCCCTGAGGAAGCTGGCTGGCCCTGGGAAGGCAAACAAACATTTAAATAACATTATGGCAAAGACAAACAGCTTGGACAGCGTGGGGAAGCAGCAACAGGAAGGGAGTGAAACTAAGCACCCTCGTGTTCTCCAATACATGGATTCAGGAAGTAGGATACTAATTCCTTGACCGTCTCTTGTGTGCTAGGTCCTTAACAAGGATGATCACACTTGATTCTCACAGCATCCCTGAATCCATGGTATGAATCCCATTGTGCATATGAGGAAACTGAGGCTCAAAGATGATAGTGAGAAAGGGCCATGTGACTTTCAGACTCAGATACTGGAAACCAGGAATGAGACACGATATGTGGTCCCAGCAATGTCTGCAAAGCAAAGAACTGGCCAACAGTGCCTGACTGGGTGAAGATTTGAAGGTGTGTCAATATATGCATTACTTTCATTGTTAGCCTATGTCTTCCTGGATTCCTGACAAATAAATGCCCTCCACTTCATGGTGCAGGTACACTGGCAGAGTACCATTCTCCACCACCCACTTGGTCCATGAGTCTTATCTTTCTCTTGTTTTACAGATAGACATGGCCTTCAATTACCTTCAGATCCATGTTTTTACACCAGACATAAGGCACCTGCATAGCACTCCTGCAATCACTTCATTCCTGGAGTTTATTTTTGACAGTCCAAGTTCATCTTGCTGCTGACTGTTACTGCAAGAGTTTCCAAAGAGGAACAAAAGATCAAAACTTTGATGGCAAAATGCCAACATCAGGTTTTTTTGGAAATCTGAGTAATTCAAATAAATTGTCTGTAAGCAGCACCCACAGTGAACAGAGAAATACAAATAATGACTAAAAAGAGACATCACTGCCTAGCAGGGTCTCTACCATGGAGTTAATAATCAGCGTCCGTGGACTGACCCTAACATTGTTGGTAGTTACTAGCTTAGAGATTCTAGAATAAGGTTTCAACACCATCATAAATGACGGTACACCTGAGAGGAGACAGGTGGTGCCCTCCACCCAACACCTATCACTTCACACAAGTTAAGGTTGCTATTACTTGTCTGGTTGTTCTAGACAGTTTGTTCTGGTTCCACTATCTCCATGTTATAGGCTCACAGGCTGACCAGTCCTGGACTTTTCCACCACAGGTCCTGAAGGAGATAGTGGCTGTATAAATCTACAAGGAGACTTGCCTGTGGGTGGACAACTTAGCACCACTATAAGTATGTACTTGGAAATTCTTACGGTAGGTGGATAGGCTACTCATCCACTTTCCCTTCTGTAGAAGTCCTTTTGAAAATACCTGGTGAGGACTGAGTACTCAATCATGCATCCTGTGCCAGGTAGGCTGAATGAGTGAAAGGTAACTTATGCTGAGCCTCAGTGTAAGACTGAGACTGCATGAAGTATACTATAAGGGCAATTAACACTGCTTTTCAGAGGCCCGACTGTCCCTGCCAAAGGATACCATAGGTCATCTTGCCTTAAGTAAACATCACAGGGAAATCATAAAATTTTATGCCGAGACACAATACCACTTTTTTTTTTTTGGCTAGAAGGGGAGTTTCAGAGGAGTCCTTTTATGTTGTATTTTTCAGTGACAAGGCAATTGATTTATGCAAAACTATGGGAAATAACCCTTTGTGTTCTCCTCACTTTGTTACTGATTAGTGACACTCATATGCCATGCAAGATTATGCATAATTAATTTCCGAATGGGTTTCAGTTGAGTATTCAGTATGTTACTGAATATTGGCACGAAGACCATGAAATGCACATAATAGAACTGTACTTTTGGTATGTTACTGTTAGTAATCAGTAACAAAAGTTGGAAAATTTCTTAAATTAAGATGAAGTTAACATCATTTAGAAGTTTCATAAAGAATTCCTTATGTTAAATAATGTTTCTATCATCTGACATAGTTTTTTTTTTTTTTTGGAGAAAGCAATGGCAAAAGTTGGACAGTTGCTAATATAATGTAGATTTGGGAGATTTGCCCTTAATTGGCAAGTATACCCCTAGGATACTATGGGCAATGGGTATGTAATAAAGTGACTTCATTCCACAAGGAGATAGTGTTCAAGGTCCAGGGCTCTGCCTGAAAAGCCAAGATTAATGAGGCTAGTTAACATCCTAATTTCTCAAATTTAAATTCCTGCCAGTAACAAATACATAGAGAACACAAAATCTAAATACCAGCAATCAATCTTACTGATTTGTAAATGTAATATAGGTGAATTATACTTAGAGAATAATCTAAGTATAATCTGGATTATACTTCTATATGTTCACCAATATAGAAGTCATTAAATCATTTCAAGAAGCAATATGTGCATTTCTAGTCAGTATCAAGAATTAACTGGCAAAAAGGTTAATAAACAAATGCAACCATCACCATTATAAAAGGGAAGTATTTGTATTTTACTTCAAACCAAGTACCAGGTTATTCTCAGTGTTTACCGTCCTCAGGTTTTAGAGCAAAACAAGGGTTTTCCTTTAATTTCCCCCTTAAATACATATTAGATGTCATACAATGTAAGCATGAGTAAAAGGAGGCAGGCATTGTTCATTTCTTACTCCTATATACTTGTACTTGAACTATTAAGACACGGTCAGCCCAGGTGGCCAAAGGGGTGGGAACAGCACATGCTGGAATGAGGGAAGAGCAGCCTATTCCAGCCAATTCTCGTTTTGACCAGCCTGGCTCTAGATCACTCTTCTTTATCTTGTCTGCATATAAAAACTGAACACATCATTTTTTCTATGGAAGAACACCTGGAAATGAGGCCAAAAGCCAAATTTAAAGAAAAACAGTGTATTAAATGCACAATTATGGTTTTAAAATAGAAGTG
Organism: Alouatta palliata; assembly: GCA_004027835.1. NCBI lineage: Eukaryota > Metazoa > Chordata > Mammalia > Primates > Atelidae > Alouatta > Alouatta palliata. Next base: position 15,511 of record PVKV010019467.1, on the reverse strand, counting down.
TGCAATGTGACCTGCAAATGTTATTCATTCCAGAAAACTGAACACATTCAATATGACCAGGAATTTCCTCACTTATAAATTGAATATTCCCCATGATTTTCAAGGAAAACTTATGCAAAATACTAGAAACAGAATTGGACTATATAACATGATATTCGATACAAAATTCACTTGGGATATAATATTACAAACAACATTCAATCATCATCAGTGTCCAGCACTTCTGGGCATTCACTGTAGTCAAACAAGTGCTGGGTCAAGGTATGTGGTTTTGCATTGAATATACCACAAAACTTCCTTCAATTTTGGTGTGTGTATGAAATAAGATACACAAAGACTAAAACTTTACCAAATACAATGGCATTAAAAAATTTAAAGGTAAATTAAAATCAAAGTTCAGGCTACCTGGTAACGTGAGGCCAGAACTGTTGTAAAGCAGGAAGCACAAAGCCAATTAAAACATTTTCCTTATTGTGCATTGAAAATAATGAGAAAATTTTTTACCCAAACTTATGAAATGGACCAGGATCACATTTAATAGGATAAAATGATACCAAATACCCAATTCTTCTGTAAAATAAAACCCCACACTGTTTAACTGCAGCCAACAACATATGGTTAAGAGCATTCACTGCTGTAAAATATCAAGGATTCAGCCAAATGATTAAGTTCTGGTTTTATAAATGAACACTATCTCCAAAACATTTGCTTTAAAGTGCATTTATGGTGAGACAACAACGGTAACATTTGACATACCTATCTATCTACCTCAAACAAGAAGTTATAAAATAAAAGGCACTTGTCAGACATTAATTTCCTCTCTGTAAACACAAAACCTTTCAAAGGCACTTATGAGTAGCCCTGGGACCAAAATGTAATTGAATGCAAGGAGACTGAACACATAAAATTAAATACCAAACTGGGCCCAATCTTGGCTGAAAAAAAAAGCAGCTAACGAGCAACCATGGTGATTGTAAAACATGAAGTGCCCAGTCAGACGGATTCATTTCAGAATATGCACACTGAAAATACTTTCTTTTAAAGAATATTGATTGAAAAAGTCCAAATCAAAATTAAATAAATTCAGATGACTGCAATGTTACTAAAAAACTCCATGCCATTATATTGAAAATTAAAACACGAAATAGGATGCTTGGGCGTTTCATTCCCTTCAGAGTCTTAAAGCTACAAGCTCTTGCCAACTGGACCGTTATTTTCCATATCTGTAAAGTGTAAATAACAGCAAACTTTTTAGGGAGAACTTTTGGCTGAATGCAGTTACATTAAATATACAAATACATTATATAAAAATGGAAAACAGAGTTCAATGATGACTGTCACGGTAGTCTCAGTGGTTAATGAAAAAGCTGAACGTCCATTTCCTTAATTTCACCTTGAAATTACTAGAAAGAAAAAATTTTCTTGAGCCGGGTGCAGTGGCTCACGCCTGTAATCCCAGCACTTTGGGAGGCTGAGGTGGGCGGATCACAAGGTCAGGAGTTCAAGACCAGCCTGACCAACATGGTGAAATCCCATCTCTACTAAAAATGCAAAAATTAGCCGGACGTGGTGGCACGCGCCTGTAGTCCCAGCCACTCGGGAGGCTGAGGCAGGAGACTCGCTTGAACCTGGGAGGTGGAGGTTGCAGTGAGCCGAGATCGCGCCACTGCACTCTAGCCTGGGTGACAAGAGCAAGACTCTGCCTCAAAAAATTGATAATAATAATTTTCTTTTATGGACAACATATGAAGAAGACCAATACTGAACTTTAACCAAACACATCATATTAAACATATAATCATGTTAAATGACACACAACATGTTAAATGACTCACAAAACTGGCAGCAAATGCAGCTAACTGCTATTGCTTGTCATAATCCCACACTGGATTCCTCTGGGCGTTACTTTCCTCCTTTTCAGCTCTAAAATAACAGAAAACAAGTAACAAAATGGGCAAATGAGGGTAAAGTACAAAGTTTAAACAAATAACTGGAGAGAATATCCACTCAATAACTCTGCAAAATAAAGACAAGATCAGGTCCCTGGCGGCCAATGGCCACTGTGTGATCCCCGAAGGACACTGGCTCAGTCAACTTAATCAGCCTATTCCTTATTTTTAAGTTGAAAACACCACAAACTTCAAATCACGAATAGCTGGGGTCCAAGACCAACATTTAAACAAACGAAACAACATTTAAACAAACAAAAGACTCATCACATTGTTACATAAAGCACAACACTGCTCCCGATGGCTAGGAAACTTCCGTGTCATCAACCCATAAGCCCGTGGGTCAAATCTGTTAAAGATGTTAGAAGACACCATATGCCCGATTCCATCAAAACCACAACACAAACCAACAATTAAGAACGAAAATCCTTTAAACTTACACTTTTGTGATTGCCGGAGGGGCGGCCACCATGTTCCTATATCCCCGCGGGCAACCGTCAACGGAAGCCGCACTGGACAATCCAGATTTTTTTTTTTTTTTTTTTTTTTTTTTTTTTTTTAGACGAAGTCTCATTCTCACCCAGGCTGGAGCGCAGTGGCACCATCTCAGCTCACTGCAACCTCCTCCTCCCAGATTCAAGCGATTCTCCTGCCTTAGCCTCCGGAGTAACTGGGATCACAGGTGTGAACCACCGCATCTGGCCCACAATTCAGATTTTAATGAGCCAGGTCACCTGCAAGGGCTTCTTTGGCACCCTGTCTATGGCTCTGCCTTTAAACAACGTCATTGGAGGATGTAAAGTGATTGACAGAAAACTGTCCACTCTCTCCAGGTCTACAAGTGGAAACTCCACCCATGCCTTAAGGCACACCTAAGTAATAGCAATAATTATTCTTGCTTATTATAACTATGCCCATCCCTCAATGTCCAGATCTACTACTCATGTCTTTGCACATACCATAGTCTCTGTTTCTTGTTATTTCTGATTTTGGAAATTTGGCTCCCCCAGTTTATTCAGACCAAGAAAAATTGCATTCTCCTCCAGGAAGCCTTCCATGCTTTACTCCTCTCACCTTTACAGGTAGGTGGGAGTTGTTCTTTGCTATTAGGAGGGCACATGAAGAGACATCAGAGCTGGGATGCAAGAGACTGATGTGATCTCTGGAATCAGATACCTGTGGGCTGGGCACAGTGTAGTGGATTCAAGGTTTGCCCTTAGGATTTTGGGAAGCCAGTTGAGGTTGCAGAAACTGTGGGAAGCCCAGGAAAGCCAGTAACAGGGGAACTCAGTAGCCTCCCAGGACTGGTCCCAGCACTGAATTCAAACATCCCTCCGTCACCCGTTTTTTTTTTTTTTTTTTTTTTTTTTTCTGACACGGAATCTCACTCTGTCACCCAGGCTGGAGTGCAGTGGCACTATCTCGGCTCACTGCAACCTCTGCCTCCCAGGTTCAAGCAATTCTCCCTGCCTCAACCTACCGAGTAGCTGGGATTACAGGTGCCCGCCACCACGCCTGGCTAATTTTTGGTAGAGCTGGGGTTTCGCCATATTGGGCTCATCTCGAACTTCTGACCTCAGGTGATCCGCCTGCCTTAGCCTCCCAAAGTGCTGGGATTACAGGAGTGAGCCACCGTGCCCAGCCCCATCACCCTTTTTTGGATTTCATGTCTTGTCCTCCCTTTCTGTCTGTGAAAATCTTGCTCCAACCTGTCAAGGTTCATGCATAAGCCACTTCTGTGATGATATCCCTGATTTCATGTTCCCCTCTAATCCCAAGAGGAGTGATTTCTTCTGTTGTTTTAAGATGAAAGATAATGGGGCTTCAGATCTCATTTTCAAAGATTACCAGTTTCGCAACTTCTCAAGGTGAGACTGAACTCTGCTCCTTTTCAAGAGACCATCTGTTACGTGAGTTTAGTAGCTGCTTTCGATTTGTGAGTCAGCTGACCTAGGGTTGGCTAGCTTGAATGTTGAACTCATCGGTCCTCAACTGTGGAAGGTGGAACACATAGTCTTTGTGTCATATTAATTGGACTGCAGAACCAATGTGGACAGCATCCCTGAGAAGGGCATTCTCATGATAGTACTATCCTATCTACAGGAAAGAGTATTTTGAGAGGGAAAGGTGAAGCTCCATTGTGTGAATATGCGATAGTTTATGATGTTACCCTACCCACTCTGGAATATCGTAGCCAATAGTAGATGGGAAAGATGACCTCATAGTCCTTAAGGTAGAAATTTGAAGAAACAGCAAAATCAAATGGACTAAAATGAGTTCCAAACTATGGTTTATGATGCTCGGACACCAAAGACAGACATCAGATTATTGTGTAGTGCTAAAAACACAACTGTAATAATCAACCTGTCTCCAGTGTCTTAGCTTCCTAAACTACAGTTTAGAACTAACTAGAGGCAGGATGGGCAGGGGGGAATGGGGAGTTGTTGGTCAAAGGGCACACAATTTTACTTAGACAGGAGGAATTAATTTTTTGGATCTATTGCACAAAAATAAGTATGTGAGGTGATGGATATTTTAATTAGCTTGATTTCATCATTCCACAATGTATACATATATCAAAGCATCACATTGTACCTCATAAATATATACAATTATTTGTCAATTTAAAAAAAGAATGCAGCCGTTGGCTCTGATGGACACCTTATCCACTCGAGTCTGGCTGTTCCTTTACAAGCTCAGGGAATGTTTATAAATGAGTTTTTCCAAAGTTGGGGTTTGGGGGACAAGAGAGTTGTTGCAGGCTTTGTCCAGCAATCACCGAAGTGATGAATCTGGGAACTTAAGTATCATGGGGAGGGAAGAGAACAAAGACCATGGCTGTTGAAGTGAATTCTATCTCCAGAAACACCCAACTCATTCCATACCTGTTGATGAGGCTTGTCACTCTGATTAGCCTCTGCAGATGGACACACGACTGGACCCTCTCAATGTCTGGACACCACACAGGTCCTATTTCTCAGTTCACTTATGTATCACAATCTGTGGTCACTGACCACTCTTGTCTCATCCATAATTGGTCTCCCATCCGTAGCCTGTCTGGAAAAATAATCTACTACTTTTTATCTACTATGCGCTATGGACAGTGATTAAGTATACAGGTTCAAGGTATGCTGCTTGGGTTAATGTCACAGCTCTTCTTCCTGCCACCTGTTTATCCTTTAGAAATTTTTATGTCTCAATTTCTTTACCAGTAAAATGTGATACTGTCTCAATGGGTTCAGGCTGCTGTAACAAAATATTTCAGGCTAGGTAATTTGTAAACGACAGAAACTTATTGCTCGCGGTTCTTAAGGCTGGCAAGTCCAAAATGAAGGTGCCAGTAGATTTGGTGTCTATGGGCCTGTTGGTAATAGATGGTGCCTTCTATGTGCCCTCACATGGCAGAAGGGTCAAACAGGCTCTCTGAAGAATCTTTTATAAACGCACTAATCCCATTATGAGGGCAGAGCTGAAAGGCCCTAGTGATCTCCCAAAGGCCTCACCTCTTAATACTATCATATTGGGTATCAAGCTCCAACATACACTTTTTGGGGTGACACCATCATTCAAACCATAGCATTCTGCCCCTAGCCTCCCAAAATTCATGTCCTTCTCACATGCAAAATAAATTCATTTCATCCCAATAGCCTGAAAATTCGTATCAGGTACCAGTACCAATTCAAAAGTATAAAGTCCAGAGTCTCATCTAAATCAGATATGAGTGACAGTCATAGATTTGATTCATCCTGATGCAAATTCCCCTACAGCTGTGACCCTGTAAAATCAAACCAGATATATGTTTCCAGTATACATTTATGGGACAAGCACAGGACAGCTATTTCCATTCCAAAAAGGAGAATTAGGAAAAAAGAAAGGCATAACAGGTCCCAATGAAATCCACAACCCAACAGGACAAACATTAAATCTTAAGGTTCCAGAATAATTATCTATGACTTAATGTCCTACCTTCTGACATACTGGGCTAGGGATTGAGATTTCAAGGATCTGGGCAGCCTTGTCCCTATGGTTTTCCTGAATATAATCCACACCACAGCCTATGCCTGTGGCTCTTCTAGGCTGGAGTTGTGTGCTGGTGGGTTTACCATTCTGGGGTCTCAGGGGCAGCCCCACTCCCATATCTCCACTGGGCAATGCCCCAGTGAGGACTCTCTGCAGGAACTCCACCACTGTGACAGTTCTCTGCTTGGGCCCTGAGGCTTTCTGCGTATCATTTGGAATCTAAGTTGAAGTAGCCATGCCCCCCATAGTTTGTGCACTCTGTGCACCTGTGGAGATGGCACTATGTGGGTGACACCATGGTTTATGGCTTGTGTCTCCTACCGAGGAGCCTGAACTGCACGTAGGCCTGCTTGAGCCACAGCTGGGGTGAATGAGGAGCACTGTAACAGAATTCAGGGAGCAGAGCCTTGAAATCATTCTGCCCACAAGGTGCAGGCATTCTGGGTCTGTGATGGGCAGGGCAGCCCCAAAGATCTCTATAATGCCTTCAGGATCATTCTTCCATTGTCTTGACGAATAGCATCTGGTTTCTTTTTATTCATACTAATCTCCTTATCAAACATTCGCTTGCCTATGCCCTTGGTGTTCTTTCCTGATCACATTTTTTTCATTCTTTACAACATGACCAGGCTGAGAATTTTCCAAATCTTTAAGATCTGCTTCCCTTTTGATTATAAATTCTGTCTTTCACTCATTTCTCCCTTGCAGTTTATCATAAGCAGTCAAAAGACGCTATGCCACATCCTCAACACTTTGCTTAGAAATTTCTATTGCCAAATATCTTATTTCATTGCCTAGAAGCCCTAACTTTCACAAAGCGACCAGGACACAAACACAATCCAGCCAAGTTTCTTACTACTTTATAACAAGTATCTCCTTTCCTTCAGTTTCCAATAGCATCTTCCTCATTTCCATCTGAGACCTCAGCAGAATGGCATTTACTGTCTCTATTTCTACCAACATTCTGATCATAACCACTTAAATAATCTCTGAGAACATTGAAGATTTCTCCATAGTTCTCATCTTTTTTCTGGTCCCTTTCCTGAATCACTTTTTGTAGTGCACTCACAGCAATGGACTTCAAAACTCTTTCAACCTCTATCCACTACACAGTCCCAAAGCCACTTACGCATTTTTAGATATTTGTTATAGCAACACCCAACTTCATAATATAGTTTCTATCTTAGTCTGCTCAGACTGCTATAACAAAATACCCTAAAGTGGGTAATTTATAACAGAAATTTATTGCTCACAGTTTTTGAGCCTGGGAAATCCAAAATGAAGATGCCAGTAGGTTTGGTGTCTAGTGAGGGCCTGCTGGTAGTAGATGGCACCTTCTATGTGTCCTCACATTGTAGAACAGGCAAACAGTTCCCTCAAGCCTCTTTTATAAGGGCACTAATCCCATCCATGAGGGCAGAGCCCTGATGACCTAATCACCTCCCAAAGGCCCCACCTCTTAAAACTAGCACATTGGGTATTAAGCTCCAACATAAAAATTTTGAGGGGATACCAACATTAGGATCATAGCAGGTACCAATAAAAGCCATGTTCTTGGGTCACCATGACATTAGGTGAGTTAATGGAAAGGACTTAGAATAGTTCCTGGAACATATGAAGTTTTCACATAAAGTTAGCTATGATTGTTATTTTAATATCCTTCTGCATGCTTTGGTCAAATCTCTCCTTCCTGAAACCTTCCTGTGCCATTCTAGTCCACATTAATGTACTTTCTCTAATTCCTTTTATATGTAACATTCATAACAACAGAGTCAGCACATCCAGGCCCAGGAGAGCCTCAGAGGAAAAAGCCTGGGTCCTCAGGCCAGAACCTGAGGTGCAGATGGTGAATTCACAGCAGGAGGGAGGGGAGGGAGGGATGTCGAGCTTGCGCAGGAGCAAGAGTGTGAGAAAATACAGCTTCTCAGGGAATAACTCCAGTCAGGCATGGTATGGCCTGATTGGAGAAGACTGAATTATTTAATGGCAAAAGATGAGTGGCAGAAGCATCCCAGAGAAGAGAAGCTTGAGTTGGATGCTATAGACTTGAAGAAACTTTGATAGTTTAAAGCCTTGAACAACAAGATCTATTATGCATTTCAAATCTGTCATTTGGGTGTCAGTGTGCACAAGAAGTAGAAGTAGAGAGTCACTGAAGAAAAGAGGTCACTTAGTTACAAGCAGGTTGTTAGAGTCCAGGTGGGTGGTAATGAATGCTGGAGCTATTAAAGGTTTAGGAAATGAAAAATATGGGCAAACACTTTAGCCTATGGCATGGCATGGTGTGAATGTTCAGCATCTCCTACATGAAGTGAGGAAGGATAAAGAGTCAGGAGCTACTGTGAGTTTACTGGTGCTGCCGCCTGGATGGATGGCAGTCCTATGAACTCACAAAAGAGACTAAAGGACAGAACAGTTTAGGGGAGAAGAGATGGAAAAGTAGTCATGTTGCAACCACTCGGAGATGTTTATGAGATTCTAAAAAGAAGATGAAGAATAGATGAGTGGAAATACAGTCTGGAGTTGAGGGCAGAAGAAAGACCTAGAGCTAAAGATCTGAAAGTCCTGGCATAAATTTCAATGTGGGAGTCACTGCAGTGGATGAGATTTCATGAAGATATAGAATGGACTGAGAAGACAGCCAGCCAGAAAGAACTCCATGGGAAGCTTATATTTTATGGGTGTGCTCATCAGTTGACAGCAAGGAAGGAGCCATAAAGAAAAAGTCAGGGTTACAAAAGCTAAGATCCAGCAGGGCGTGGCTGTGTGTGTGTGTTGTGTGTGTGTATGCAATGCCAGGATTACTATGGCATCCTGGTGCTAGTGCTATAATCTCTCTGGCTGTCAGACTTGTCCCACTTAAACCTAAAGGTGTCTCTTTGCCTTATTTATCAGTCAGCTCAGAGATGCACATCCTACCATATTGGTCAGAAAAGGAAAAGTTTTGAATGTATTAACAGTCAAAAGATCTGACTAGACAATTTAATCAAGTGCCTTAGGATTGGTCCCCAGTAACTGACCTCTGATTCCCTTACCTCAATCAGAGCCTTCACTCTGATACGTGTGGCTTCCTTTCCCTCATCCATATATCTCAAATTTCCTTAGAGCTTTCTGCTTCCTTGCCTCCCAGAGTTAGAAGCAGAACCCACCTTTGCTTTCTCTCCTCTGGTTGTGCTCTAGTCTGTCATGCCAACTGCTTTGATTGATAGGATCCAAAGTAAGACAGATGGGACACTGAACCCTTCCTACACTTCTTTCCCCATGAAATGAGTGCTTGGGGATGCTCACCACATGGGGCCGTAATGTCTTCCTGCAGAGTACAATCTTCTGGAAGAGGATACTCTGCAACAGAATGTGTTAGCCATTTATGAAGTTTTGACAGTCATAGTCAAATTGTGCTCAAGAAACCTCAGATTATTTTATTAATAAATACCCTTAAAAATCTGAGAGGATGCCCATTTCCTGATGAATTGTCAAAACAGGGTCTTAAGAGCGTTCTTTAAATTTTAAAATCTGGCCAGATACGGTGGCTCACACCTGTAATCCCAGCACTTTGGGAGGCCAAGGCGGGTGGATCATTTAAGGTCAAGCATTCAAGACTATCCTGGCCAACATGGTGAAACCCTGTCTCTAGTGAAAATACAAAAAATCAGCCGGGCATGGTGGTACAAACCTGCAATCCCAGCTACTCTGGAGGCTGAGGTAAAAGAATTGCTTGAACCCAGGAGGTGCATGTTGCAGTGAGCAATTGTGCCACTGCATTCCAGCCTCGGCAACAGAGCAAGACTCCATCAAAATAAATAAATAAATAAATTTTAAAATCCACCAAAGAATCAGTAATATATCATGAATGTCATGATGGTTAATTTATTGTTAACTTGATTTGGCCATGGGGTGTCCAGATATTTGGTAAATATTATTCTGGGATTTTCTGTGAGGGTTTTTTTTTTATGAAATTAGCATTTGAATTAGTAAACTGAGCAAAGTAGATTGCAATCCCTAATGTAGGCAGGCTCCATCCAATCCATTAAAGGCCTAAACAGAAAAAAAAAAAAAGGCTGACCCTCAGGTGGGTAAGTGGAAATTTCCTCCTTCCTGACTTTCTTGAGCTCAGACATCAGATTTTTTCCTGCCTTTGGACTTGAATAGAAACATTGGCTCTTTCTGGGGATGTGCCTGCAGGCCTTCAGACTAGAACCACACCATCTGCTCTCTTGGTTCTCAGGACATTGGATTTAGACTGGAATTATACCATAGATTTACATGGGTCTTTAGTTTGCTGCAGCTCATGGGACTTGTTGGCTTTCATAATTGTGCGAGTCAATTCCTTACAATAAATACATATACACACACATAGTCACACAGACACAATTATGTTTTTCTTTTTTTAAAAAATATATATTTTATTATGTTTTAGGTTTTGGGGTACACGTGAAGAATATGCAAGACTGTTGCATAGGTACATACAATTATGTTTTTCTAGAGATCCTTGACTAATACATGTGTTGTATTTTATATTTCTTTGAAAAAAGAGAAGTGGCTTTTATTTTGGTCCTAAAACTTTAGCTGAATGTTATAAATATGATTATTTGATCAAAGTTCATTCACATTCTTCCTTTATATTTGCAAATCGTCCTGCAAAGGTTTTTTTTTAAATTTTATTATTATTATTATTTTTACTATTCCTAATCTCTTTGTGAATGGAATGAGAGTTCCTGATTTCTTGCACCCTGATTATTAAAATTTCCACTGTCACTATCAGGAAAAATGCCATTTTAATTTATTTTATCCATGTGACTTTGAGTAAAATTTGGATGAATGTTTCATTGAATGTTTACTTATAATTTGTAACTTATTTTTGGATTGCCTGGTAAGGTTCTTTGCCCATTTGTTATTTGAGGGATCCATCACCAGCAAACGGACAGTATCCAGTCTGGATCTCAGGACACATAGCCTCTTGTTTTAGAAGACGAAGAAGACTGAATGGTAAAAACGTCCTAATGACATAAATGTGAATGCATGACATCTGGGGGCTTAACTGTCTCTATGTGATGCTGTGCTTCAGTAGTCACGTTCCATGTCAACCTCATGATCTGCTTCTGCACCATGTTCCTTTTTTCTTAAAAGAGACAATCAGTAAAAGTAATATAAATCTCAAAGTCTTTGTTCTTTCTTAACAAGTATGGAAAACTGCTGACGCATTATGCTTCTTACTTCATCTCAGCCAACAAATTCCTGAGCCCCTACCTGTATGACCCTATCTGCCACACCCTATTTTATCCTGTCCCCATTCACCGACCACCAAGGCCATGCCCTACCTTCCCTGCCCCCAGATTTGCAACACAATAAAAGTGAGAGCATCTAGGCATTCGGGGCCACTGCAGGACTCCCCGATTTGGTTGGCAGTGGACCCCTGTGCCCAAACTCTCTTTATCTCTGTGTCTTGTGTCTTTTATTTCTACAATTTCTCATCTCCACACCAGCAGGGAGGGACTCACAGAACCCTGTAGGGCTGGACCCTACAAGATCTGAAGTCTTAGAGAGAATCCTGTTACATTGCTGTTAAGGCTTAAGTGAAACATTATTATTCAAAGTCTTCTATATTTTGTATGCTAAAACTATACATGGACAACAGGCAATTATTGCGTTTACTAAAAGCCAGCAGTCTCAGCCTAAAACTTCTTGCATAGTCACTGGAAATCAGAGTGGAAGTTCACCATCACACTACCTACCTCCCATGTGTTTGGCTTGCTGAAGATTCAGGTTCACTGTTATGAAGATGGCAACATTCTGTTGGTTATTCCTAAAAATGTACATGCTTAATTAACTGTTTCAAATGAATTCCAAACTGCCAATGAGTTTTTCAAAATTATAAAGTATGTAGAAAAAAGTATCAGACAGCAGTTAGTAAAAACTATCAATGACAGACATCACATTCAAGGCCTTTGCTGGCAGCTTCCAGTTACCTGCACCAAAATGCACCATAACAGGTACTTAGCTTCAAGATTGACAAAAAAATGCAGAATACCTAAAGGCTGAATGTAGGATTCTTTAGTAGATGGAAAGAAAAGAACTCAACATATGGATATAATAATAAATAAGTGATTTATAAACAATGATATTTTTCTGGGGCTTTCATAGTTACCGGAGTTTCTAGTCTCATAGAATATACCATCTTCTTGATTCCTTTGTTTTCTACCTTGTAGTTTTCTGTTCTCCCTATATCTACTTGTAAATATATTTTTAAAAATTCTGCTACATTTAGTGTTGGAGAGCAAGATCTATCCCGGAGTCATTTTGCTGCTTAGGAAATTTTTCTAGCCATTATGCCATTACTGATATAGACAGGTAGTATGTTCAGTACTTTTCTACCTCAAACTTTCAAATCACTTCAGGGGCTTTAATTTTTTTTTTTTTTTTTCAGATGGAGTCTCTCTGTTACCAGGCTGGAGTCCAATGGTGCGATCTTGGCTCACTGCAACCTCCACCTTCCGGGTTCAAGGGATTCTCCTGCCTCAGCCTCCTGAGTAGCTGGGATTACAGGCATGTGCCACCAAGCCCAGCTAATTTATAATTTTAGTAGAGACAGGGTTTCACTATGTTGGCCAAAATGGTCTCAATCTCTTGATCTCGTGATCCGCCTGCCTCGGTCTCCCAAAGGGCTGGGATTACAGGCATGAGCCACCGCACCAGGCCAACCTCTTTAGGTGTTGGTGGATCAGTAAAAACCTTTAGTTTGGCGCGGTGGCTCACGCCTGTAATCCCGGCACTTTGGGAGGTCAAGGCGGGTGGATCACCTGAGGTTGGGAGTTTGAGACCGGCATGACCAACATGGAGAAACCCCGTCTCTACTACAAATATAAATTAGCTGGGCTTGGTGATGCATGCCTGTAATCCCAGCTACTCGGGAGGCTGAGGCAGGAGAATCGCTTGAACCCAGAAGGTGGAGGTTGCAGTGAGCAGAGATTGTGCCATTGGACTCCAGCCTGGGCAACAAGAGTGAAACTCCGTCTCAAAAAACCAAAACCAAAACCAAACACACACACACACACACACACACACACACGCACACACACACACACACACACACACACCCCAAAAGAGGCTATGCTATGTCAGAAACTATACCTAAATGAAAGATACATTCATCCTCCTGCTTCCTACTGCTTTGATGATCATTTATAGCATTTCATAAGTGTAGTTTTAAAAAGTTTAGATTGGGGGTTTTCAGGTCCTTTTTGGTGGGCAAAGGAAGATTTCTGGAAATTCCATTATAACCAGCTTTTTCAGGGAAATTGTTTTTCAATCCAGACTTAAACTATGTTTCTAGTATATGAACATGTTTGTCTTTTCCCCTTCCCTCAATGTCTCCTTCCCATTTAGTACTACTGTATAGACATCTACATATTTAGAAGAGTTTTACCCATTTTACAAAATATGTGAGAACTGTTGACATACTGAGGATGTAGTACAGTATAAAACTTGGAAAAACGTAGATGTTGAAGGAATAATAGATATCTTGTGCTTTAATATTTTGTGGCAGAACTGTTCTGAGGTATGAGATGAGCAGAGTTTGTTTTCAGGACCCTGCTGATCAAAACTGGATACAGCAAAGAAATGGGCCAAAACCAGATATGACTAGGAATTACAGTGTATTTGCATAAGACACTCCCAGCAGTGCCATGACAGTTTGTAAATGATGCCATGGCAATGACTCAGAAGTTACCTTAAATAGTTCTGGGAATTCTCTGCATCTTTTCAGAAAGTTCATGAATAATCCACCCCTTATTTAGCATACAATTAAGAGTGGGTACAAATAAAGCTAGTTAGCACTCCACAAGTGCTACTCTGGGCCAGTCTGCCTATGGAATAGCTCCGCTCTACCCATGGAGCAGCCACTTTGCTGCGCACAGTGGCTCTAATAAACTTTTATTTTTCTCACTGTCTGCTCACTCTTGAATTCTGTCTTGAGTGAAGCCAAGAACCCTCCCTGGGTGGGCCCCAGATTTGAAGTTTGCCTCCATGAGCCCTGTAAGCAAATGAATCAAACAACTATGTGAATCACAAACAAAAACTTAATACAGACAGTAAATTAGGATGTTTCCTAACATTTAACCTTCCTTAAATTAATTGAGTATGCTGCTCTGGATTATATTTTCTAATGTTTGGGAATTTCCCATTCATGTTGCAAGGAAACCACATTTGTAACCCACATGCAATACCTCTTTACTGAGAGATGCATGAAGAAGCAGGAAAATGTTCACAGCGCCTCACTCATCGCAAAATATCTCATATACCCCATAAATATATACACCTACTATGTATCCACAAAAATTAAACATCAAAATATTTTTGGGGGGGTGGAGTCTCTGTCACCCAGGCTGGAGTGCAGTGGCAGGATCTCGACTCACTGCAACCTCCACCTCCTGGGTACAAGCAATTCTCCTGCCTCAGCCTCCTGAGTAGCTGGGATTACAGACACGTGCCACCACAACTGGCTAATTTTTTGTATTTTTAGTAGAGACGTGGTTTCAGCATTTTGGTCAGGCTGGTCTCGAACTCCTGACCTTGTGATCCGCCCACCTAAGGCCTCCCAAAGTGCTGGGATTACAGGCGTGAGCCACCGCGCCCAGCCACACTAAAATAGTTTTAAAAAGAACCTCACCCAAGTGGCATCGCTAGCCCAGGGTCTGTGAAGGAATACGCTATAGCTGTTGAGTGAGGAGCAAGTTGGGGTACCTCATCAACATCCAAGAACTTGAACTCTCCGCTGGCAGTGGGCTCCGCCCCCGCAAGCGTACCAGCAGCCCTGGGCTCCTCCCCTGCTCCCCGCGTCTCTTCCCTGCACAGCGTGGGAAATATCAGCCCCGCCCATTTGATCCGACCCGCCTCCTCAACTGTGATAGCCCCACCCCGCGTGGTCCTTTGCACTGGTGTGCCCGGTGACTCTCCTGCGCATTGGTGGCAACTAGGCTTTGCGGGCGGAGCTCGCGCTGGCACGTGGGCCCTCCTCCATGGCTCAGGCCACAGCCCACCCCTGCTCTGCCCGCCTCCCCGAACATCACTTCCGGCGAAGACTCCGCGCTGACCCGGACGCAGCGAGTGCGGCGCCATGGACAGTCGGGTTCAGCTGATGAAGGCCCTCCTGGCCCGGCCCCTCCGGCCTGCGGCGCGTCGCTGGAGGAACCCGATTCCCTTTCCCGAGACGTTTGACGGCGATACCGACCGGCTCCCGGAGTTCATCGTTCAGACGGGCTCCTACATGTTCGTGGACGACAAAACGTTCTCCAACGACGCCCTGAAGGTGACGTTCCTCATCACCCGCCTCACGGGGCCCGCCCTGCAGTGGGTGATCCCCTACATCAAGAAGCAGAGCCCCCTCCTCTGTGATTACCGGGGCTTCCTAGCCGAGATGAAGCGGGTCTTTGGATGGGAGGAGGACGAGGACTTCTAGGCCTGGAGACACTCAGGCCTGGGGGCGAGAGCTCTGGGGAGGGTCCGCTGTGCCAGTGGCCACTGCCAGGGTCACCAAAGGCACCCTC
>PVKV010019466.1:0-42178 GCA_004027835.1 Alouatta palliata | reverse complement strand
AAATGTGGCACATATACACCATGGAATATTATGCAGCCATCAAAAACGATGAGTTTGCATCCTTTGTAGGGACATGGATGAACCTGGAAGCCATCATTCTCAGCAAACTGACACAGGAACAGAAAACCAAACACTGCATATTCTCACTCATAGACGAGTGTTGAACAATGAGAACACATGGACACAGGGAGGGGAGCATCTCACACTGGGGTCTGTCGGGGGGAAAAAGGGGAGGGACAGCAGGGGGTGGGGAGTTGGGGAGGGATAGTATGGGGAGAAATACCAGATATAGGTGATGGGGAGGAAGGCAGCAAATCACACTGCCATGTGTCTATGTAACAATCTTGCATGTTCTTCACATGTACCCCCAAACCTAAAATGCAATAAAAAGTATGTATATATATAAAAAAAAAAGAAGAAGAAGAAAATAAATGTATTTATTGGCTAGCTCTCAGAATCCACAGAAAGGATGGAGAACCCATGCTCAGAATTCCGCAACAGTGGAAGAGTCAAAATCAAACCAGCAACCGGAGGTGCCTGCTTCCCCTTCGCCTTCCACCATGACTGTAAGATTCCTGAGCCTCCCCAGCCATGCAGAACTGACACACTTGACCTGAAGCCTGTGTTTAAGAATGTAACTGGAAACTCATACAAGTGGAAAACATATTCTGAGCACAAAAATTGTGAGATCCAAGAAGGCATGAATCTTTGATTTGTTCACTATGTATCCCTAGCACCTACAGCAGTGCTTGACCTTGGCACATAAATAATGATCAATAAATGGTTGTTATCTGAATGAATAATGTAGGAAATTAATATTATATTTACAGCTATATTTTTATATAAAAAAGTATCTATTAACCATCAGGAGGTATCTTATCTGAGAAACAAATACAGGAAGACACAAAATTCCTTGCAAGTGTGACACAACTACTGAAAGAATTTTGAAGAATGTTTTTGCCATGATGTGGTGTCCTAGGAATCATCATAGTCATACTGTCCCAAAAACACATTGCTCTGACTACATCTAGTTGAAAGTCAGTAATTTTGGAGGTAGAAGATTACTGAGAGTTAGAGCTTAAAGCAAAATGAAAAATAGTATTTTCAAAATAGTAAGAAATCCTTACCAATCACATCCCAGTCAGGGGCCAGTGAATGAGATCACCAAGCAAGGACCGTATTTGCTTTTGAAAATTAAAAATAAGTAAATGAAATTGAGAACAATTCCATTTATAATAAAATAAAAGAATACAATAATTAGGAATTTAACAAAAGAAGTGCAAAGCTTGTATAGTATAATGAAAACTACAAGAAATCATTGAAAAAATTAAAGCTCTAATAAATAGAAAGACTTCTCACATTAATGGATTTGAAGAATTACATTGTGAAGATGGTGATTCTAATTAAATTGTATGACAGAATTAATGCGGCTTCTATCTAAATCTTGGCTACAGTTTTTGCAAAAATTGAAAAGTTGTTCCTAAAATTCATATGGAAATGCAAGGAACCCAGAATAGCCAAAACAATCTTGAAATAGAACAAAGTTGGAGGACTCACGTTTGCCTATTTCAAAACTTACTACAAAGCTAGTGTAATCAAGATTGTGTGATATAGGCATAAGGTTATACATATTCATCAATGGAACAGAACTGAAAGTCCAGAAATAAGCCCATACATTTATGCTCAACTGACTTTTGATAAGGGTGCCAAAACAACTCAATGGTAAGAGAGTAGTTTTTTCTACAAGTGGTGCTGGGTCAAGTGGATATCCACAGTTAAAAGATTAAAATTGGACTCCTACTTTGTATCACACACACACACACACACACACACACACACACACAAGATTAAAATGAATCATAGATCTAAATGTGGAAACTAAAATTATAAATTGTTACAAGAAAACAGGCAGTAATCTTTATGACCCTGGATTAGTCAATGATTTCTTACAGATGACATCAAAAAAAAAGTGACAAAAGATAAAATAGATAAATTGGACATAATACAATTAACAAATCAACATATCAAAATTAAAAACTTTTGTATTTCCAGAACTCAACGAAATAAGAGAGGACACAGATGGAAAAACATTCCATCCTCACGGTTAGGAAGAATTAATATTGTGAAAATGGCCATACTGCCCTAAGTAATCTACAGATTCAATGCTATCCCCATATCAAGCTACCAATCACCTCTTCACAGAACTGGAAAAAAACCACTTTAAACTTCATATGGAATCACAAGAGAGCCTGCATAGCCAAGACAATCCTAAGCAAAAAGAACAAAGCCAGAGACATCAAACTGCCAGACTTCAAACTATACTAAAAACCTACAGTAATCAAAACATCATGGTACTGGTACCAGAACAGAGACCCCAGAAGAAACACCACATATCTACAGCCATCTGATCTTTGACAAACCTGGCAAAAACAAGCAATGGGGAAAGGACTCCATGTTTAATAAATGGTGTTGGAAAAACTGGCTGGCAATGTGCAGAAAGCAGAAACTGGACCCCTACCTGTCACCTTACACTAAAATTAACTCCAGATGGATTAATGATTTAAACATAAAACCTAACACCATAAAAACACTAGAAGAAAACCTAGGCAAAACCAGGACATAGGCATAGGCAAGGACTTCATGACTAAAATATCAAACGCAATGGCAATAAGAGCCAAGATACACAAATGGGACCTAATTAAAATTCAGAGCTTTTTTTACAGCAAAAGAAACTATCATTAGAGCAAATCGGCAACCAACAGAATGGGAACAATTTTTTGCAGTCTACCCATCTGACAAAGGGCTAATATCCAGAATCTACAAAAACTAAAACAGATATACAAGAAAAATACAACCCCATTCAAAAGTGGGCAAAGGATATGAACAGACACTTTTCAAAAGAAGACATATATGAGGCCAACAAACATATGAAAAAATGCTCATCATCATTGGTCATTAGAGAAATGCAAATCAGAACCACATTGAGATACTATCTCATGCCAGTTAGAATGGCAATCATTAAAAAATCTGGAGACAACAGATGCTGGAGAGGATGTGGAGAAATAGGAACATTCTTACACAGTTGGTGGGAGTGTAAATTAGTTCAACCATTGTGGAAGACAGTGTGGCGATTCCTCAAGGACCTAGAAATAGAAATTCCATTTGACCCAGCAATCCCATTACTGGGTATATACCCAAAGAACTATAAATAACTCTACTATAAAGACACATACACATGTGTGTTCATTACAGCCCTGTGTACAATAGCAAAGACCTGGAACCAACCCAAATGCCCATCAATGATCGACTGGACAAAGAAAATGTGGCACATATATACCGCGGAATACTACGCAGCCATAAAAATCGATGAGTTCCTGTCCTTTGTAGGGACTTGGATGAATCTGGAAACCATCATTCTCAGCAAACTGGCACAAGAACAGAAAGCCAAACACCACATGTTCTCACTCGTAGGTGGGTGTTGAACAATGAGAACAGGTGGACTCAGGGAGAGGAGCATCATACACTGGGGCAGTTGGGGGGTTGGGGAGAGACAGTGGGGAGTTGGGAAGGTGGGGAGGGATAACATGGGGAGAAATGCCAGATATAGTATGCACCTAAAGTAAAATAAATTTTTTTTAAAAATAAAAATAAATAAAAAAAATAAACCAGCAACTGGACCGGTAAACACACAGGAGTTGCCAGGAGGGGGCAGCAGAGGCCACAGCGCAGATCAGTAACAGCCCCAGGGACTAGAAGAAGCCCCCACAGCTACTGCAGCCCCTGCCGAGATAACCAGAAAGCATTGTCCACTGTGCCTGCCTCTGTTACCCTGACAATTGACCCAACGTCCAAGGCAGTAGCTTCGGCTTGCTGAGCATAAACCCTGTGCACACCTACTCATTCTATTGCAAGGGAGGCTGCAAAAGGAGCATGCAGCTATTTCTGCTTCCATCATGGAAGGCTGGGATTTCACAGGCACAGAAAGGAAGGAAGGAGAGATGTGAATGTGAATGTCTTCCAGACAGCTCTGGCAGGATTGTGTGGGAGAGTGAGGGCCCCACCCCAGCTGGGGTCTACCCAGGTCCAGAACCTGGACATGTTGAGGGTTTTTCCAGAAGGCAGGGATGAAGTGTAGTCTGACAACACCCAAGTCCCCATGCTGACCCCAGAGGCTGTCATAACAGACTGGAAGGGCAACACATCGAGGCATCTGTCACCCATCACACACACCTCCTACCCACTGGCATCCTTCTGCCCCAGGCACACACAAAGCCTCAGTCCAGAGATCAACTTCTCAGCTCTGAATTTGTATGTCCTGTGTGTGGACTCACTGATCACAACCTCTGCCCAGCTTGGCTTGTGCATACTTCTCACTGTCAGGGGAGGAGCCTGTCCTGGCACTCTCATTGGCCTGTAAATTCACCTCCCCCGGGCAGGACCCCAGGACCCAGGATAATACCTGTGCCTCATGCCCAGAATCCTCCAAGCAGGCCCAATGGTAAGAATGGCGCCCATCCTGCTGTCTCTGCCTCTCTTTCTGGGTCCAGCTGTCCCCCAGGAGATCCAAGACAGTGAGTGGGGAAAGCAAGGGATGGTTGATGCAGAGGACTGGAAGGAGGTGAGGAATAGGATATGTGGCTGGGAGAAGGGCCGGATGCAGCTGGGATTTCCTGGCATATGGCAGGAACGGTTGTCTAAAGCTGTTAACTCATTCAGCTCACACACTTCCAGGAGCATTCAGGGAGCCTCTGCCCTCACACTAAATAAAATATTCAGGAACCTAAATCTAAAATCCTTAGTTCACAGTGAAAACAAAGACTCCAAAGACCAAGTGACCTGACTGGGGTCAGACAGCCAGGATGGAGCAGGAATCACATTCCTGGGAGCTGCTTCTGCTCCTGTTCTTCCCTTCTTCCGATGGCTGGGTACACCTGCCTGATGCTGAGGGAAAGAGAGAGCAGCCCCAAGGGGAAAGTGGGAAGGCAGGTGAGCTGGAGGGATGGTGGTAGAAGGAAACCTGTGCCCTCACCCCACACTCAGACACAGCTGCAGTAGGTCTGAAACATGAGTGGCTCAAAGAGAACACAGTGGGAGCTTGGGGAGATCAAGAGTCACTTCTAGGACAGAGGAGGGAGGCTGTTTGTTCCATGAGAATGTTCGTATCTAGAAGCCATCACCACCTCATTAACAGCAATCTGTGCCCTAAAACAAAATAATATCAAAAAAATTGTGGCCTTTTCAACCTCAAGCCAACTAGACCAGACGATAGTTACAATTGGCATTAACCAACCACATCTAGCATTCCTTCACATCTGCACCCATGCCTTTTTAAAGCTGTATTTATATCTGTAGGATCCAATATTCATAGCCTCAAAAATGAAGAAGATATTCAAAAAACAGGAAGTCTCTTCCAAACCTTACCTTTTACTTCCTCCTCTTTCATTATTGGCAGTCTTGCAGTTACAGGTGTGCCTTTCCTCACAGGCTTCTACTCTAAAGACCTCATCACCAAAACCGCTAACATGTCATATACCAGTGCCTCAGCCCTTTTTATTACTCTCATAGCCACTTCCCTAACAGCTATATATAGCATCTGCATTATCTTCTTCGCTCTAGTAGGACAGCCCCACTTTATAACCCTTCTTACCATTAATGAAAATGGCCCATTCCTAATAAACCCAATTAATCACCTAGCAGTCAGCAGTATTTTCATTGGATTCCTCATTTCTAACTGCATCTCTCCCACTTCACCTCCTCAAATAACCACACCGCTCTACCTCAAACTCACAGCCTAAGTGTAACTACCTTACGAATACTTCCAGCAATAGAACTTAACATCATGACTAATAACCTTAAACTAAGTACCCCAGTCAAAACATTTAACTTCTCTAATATGCTAGGCTTTTATTTAACCACAATTCATGGCTCAAACCCCTATTCAAGCCTAGGCACAAGCCAAAATCTAGCTTCACTTTTACTAGACCTACTCTGATTAGAAAAATATATACTAAAAATAATCTCACAAACCCAAATTTCAATTTCCACCACTACGTCAACTCAAAAAGGCTTAATAAACTGTATTTTCTCTTTCTTCGTTCTATCCACCCTCACCCTACTATTGTTTAATCCCCACCCCGAGTAAGTTCAATTGTAATGTGCATACTTATAATGATCAACAAGTAACCAACACAACCCAAACCCCGTAATTATATAAAACAGCTGCACCAATAGGATCTTCACGGATTAACCCTGGCCCATCACCTTCATAAGTCATTCAACTCACCACAGTATTATAATTAACAGTAACTACCACCTCATCACTTTCACCTACCAAACTAGCATCGTCTCTAGTATTAATCCTAACAGTAGAGATCCCCAAATATCAGCACTTGATCTCCATGTTTCAGGATATTCATCAATAGCCAAAAACAACCATCATACCACCCAAATAAATTAAAAAGCCCCACCAAAATTCAACGTAATAACACAACCCACTGCACCACTAACAATTAACCCTAAACCCCCATAAATAGGTGAGGGTAGAAGAGAACCCTACAAATCCTATTACTAAAATGATACTTAATGGAAAGAAAGCATATGTCATTATTCCTATATGGACTGTACTCATGACTAATGACATGAAAATACATTATTGTATTTCAACTATAAGAATGTTAATGACCAACTCCCGCAAAACACATCCGTTAACATTTACTTCAGTAGAATGAATAAACAATCCAGAATATGGAAGTATTTGCAAACTATGCATAAGGCAAGGAGTTAAAACACAAAACAATAACGAACTCAAACTACTGAAAAGCAAAAATACAAATAATCTGATTTAAAAATCAGAAAAAGATCTACCAAAACCCTTTGTCCCCCAGCATTATTTCCCCATCTTCTATTTCCGACTGCCTTTGGCCCTCTCCCTCTCGCCGACCTTTTTCTTCCTCCATCTACCCCAAAACTTTTTCTCCACTTTTTTCCCCAGTCATTTCACAAAGCCTTCTTTACTCTCACTCATGACCGTTTTCCCCATCCATCCACTCAAAAACCCTTCTCCACCGTTTTTCCTCACTATTCTTTTTTCCTTCCTTCCCTTACTATCGTCTTCTCCCCACTCCCACTTTCATCACCCTCTTTTGCTCCTCCATCTACCCCAAAACATTTCTCCCCATCTTTTCCCAAAGCCTTCTCCCCACTCCTGCTGCTCAGCACCCTCTTTCCCCCTTCATCTGCCCCAAAACTGTTTTCCCCATCGTCTTTCTTCCCCTTCCTCCCTGCCACTCTCTTTCCCTTCTCCATCTACCCTAAAGTATTTCCCCTCCGTCTTTTCGCAAAACCTTCCCCGCTTCCTGCTCACCTTCTTCTTTCCTCAACCTGCATGCCACCTTTTTTGCACTTTCTACTCCAAACTATTTTCCCTATCACCTTTTTTCCCAACCTTCTTTCCCCACTTCCTCTGGCCACCCCTGCTTTTCTCTTCCCACTTGCCACCCTCTTCCCCTCCATCTACCCATTTTATCTGCTGTCTTTTCTTTCTGCACTCTTTCCTGCCCATCGTCTTTTTGCAAAACTTTTCCTCCTTCCCACTCGCCACTCTCTTCATCCTTCTCCTGCTCGCCACCTTCTTTTCCTCCTCCACCTACCTAAAAACTTAATCTCCCCTTCTTTTCGCAAAATCTTCTTTCTCTCCTGTTTGCCCACTCTCTCTTCCCCCTCCTCTTTTCTTCTCCCACTTGCCACCCTCTTCCCTTCTGCATCTGCCCAAAATCTTTTTACCCATCGTCTTCCTTCCCTGTCTTTCTTTTCTCCCAACCATGTTTTTTCAGACCTTCTCTCCTTCCCGCTCGCCCCCATCCTCCCCCACCTCTCTTTCCTGCTCCCACTTGCCACTCTATTTTCCCTTTCCATTTACCCAAAAACGTTTCCCCACCTTCTTTCCACAAAAGCTTCTCTCCCTTCGGCTCACACCCTGCTTTTCCCCCTGCATCTACCTCGAAACAGTTTTTCCCACCATCTTTTCCTCACCGTCTTTTTGCCACGCCTTATCCTGTTCACTATCCTCTTTTTTCTTTTGGCACTAATCACGCTCTGCAGCCCTCAGTCTACCCCAAAACTATTTTTCCCCTTGTACCTCTCCAGCCTACGACTCCATGGCTACTACCAACCACAGCAAGAGGCGAACCATGGCGAGAGGCGAACCGCGGCGAGAGGCCAGCCGCAGGCTTCAGCTTCCAGGACAAGGCAGCTGGCTCTCCCGTCTCCTGCTCCTCTAAGCCGGGAATGGAGCAGTTCAGTGAGCAAACACAGAAGCGTCTGGAATGACCTGACTTCCCTTCAGCACTATTTATATACTGAGGTTATACACAGAGGCTCCTGGACTACATGTTCTGATTGGATGAGAGCAAATCTTAGGACAACCAATCGGAGTATGAAAATAAAGTCCAATCAGAGTAGGCCTAGAGATTTTCTTTCATCCAATCAGGACATGTAGTCCAGGAACCATATGCGTAACCTCAGTATATAAAGCATGCTGAGGAAGCCTCACGCCATTCATTCCAGGCGCTTGTGTATCTTCTCACGGAGCCCTTGTGTTCCCGGCCTACAGGACCAGAAGGGGCAGTGGAGCCACCTGCTGTACACTGGAGGCTGCAGCCTGTGGTACTGCCACTGGCCTCGCTGCAGTGGGTGGCGGTGACGGAGACTGCAGCGCGGCTGGAGCGGTAAGAGGGAAGGTTGGAGTGGTAGGAGGGCAGGTTGGAGTGGTAGGAGGGTGGGCCAGAGGATAGAAGGGCAACCGGAGTGGTAGGAGGAGTGGTAGGAGGAGCAGTAGCGGGGCCACCAGAGTGGTAGGAAGGCAGCCGGCAGCGGGAAGTGCTCCTGACTGCTTAGAGAATGAGAAAGGGGGGACACTGGCTGCATACTGCAGGCTGGAGCTTGCACCACGATGGCTTGCCTGGCTGCAGTTGGCTGGGGAGACTGCAGCTCTGCTAGAATGGTAGAAAGGTTGCGGCGTAGGTGTGCTTCCGGCAGGGATGGGTTTGGTTTGCTATTGGGGCTGCATTGCCCAGGGCCGCAGTGCATGCTGCGGGGGTGGGCTGGTGGGGGGCGGCCATGTGGTATTGCATTGCCGATGAGCACCATCTGGGCCTACACTGCCCAAGGTGGGCGGTGGGCTTAGAGGCAGGTTGTGTGCATGCACTGCTGGCGGCACCGGGAGAGGGTCGGGGGTTAGGGGCGCTGTCAGCTGCTGCACTGCCTGAGGCAGGTGGCGGGTTGAGTGAGTTACCCAGGACTACAGTGCCAGCGGTGGGGGGCAGTTTTAGGTGTACTGTCACATGTTACACTGCCCGTGCAGTGGAGGAGAGGAAGGTGGGGTGGAGGAGTTGGTTGGGTGCACTGTTCCCGGGTTTCACTGTACTTCACTGACCGTAGTGGCAGCAGTGGAGGTGCAGCCAGGGCAAGGAGGAGGTCTCTCCCTTCTGCGGTCTCTAGAGGGTGTCCTCCTCCTGCTGGTACCTGAGGAGGTTGAGGGAGGTTGAGGTGCTATCTGGGGCCCAGGGCGGGGGGGGGGTGTGGGAGGCAGGGTGAGTTTGGGACACTATGCCTGCTACAATGCCTGTGGCAGGGACAGGTTGTAGACACTATTGGGTACTACACTATCGAGGGAGGGGCTGGTTTGGGGGCAGTATTGGTGTCACACTGCCTGTGGCAGACTCTGGGTGTATTGGGCATGCAATCTGGGCTACGCTGTTGGCGGCGAGGGCCAGGTTAGGGGTGCTATTGGGGGCTGCACTGCTGCCACAGGTGGTAGGTTGCAGAGATGGCATTGACAGTGGTGGCCTCCAAGGAAGTGCCCCTTCTTCTCTTCCTAGACTCAAGGCTGTAGGGGGAGAAGTACTCCTGCTCTTGTTGAAGTGTAGCAGACATACAGAGTTTTCGCAGCAATCCTCTGAGTATGAAAGGGCTCCCAGACACACCATAGTGTCCTGGCTCTCACTCTCTTGCTCCATGTTGTGATGACTATCTGGGACCCCTGGGCATGTGGTGGGCACCATGGGGGACAGGATCCTGTGGGTGGAGGTGTCAGGATCAGGAACCAGTACTTGGGTGGGGAGGGCTGGTTGGGTCTGCTGGTTTCTGCTGCTCCTGCTCCTCAAGGAGTGCCAGGCACTGTGGTGTCTTAAGTCCCCACCCCAGGCCAGGAGGTCAGCTTGGGCCAGGAGGAGAAGCTGGACTTTGGAGGGTGGTGTGAGTGCCTTCACTGAAACTAGCCCCTTCCATGCAGTGGCCAGCATGACAAGGTTAAGCTCTAACACTACCTTTCTGCATCCTGTTCTAGGTTTCTCTGGCTTTGCCCACCCAGCTGCTCCAGGTGAAGGAGTCACTTGTGGTGAGCTGGAGGTTGGAGCCTGCAGATGGCATGGCTCTGTGGCTTACCTCCTGTGGTTGTGTGGACGATGGCAGTGGAGAATGCAGCTTGACCAGAGCGGTGGAACGGCGCCTGTGGAGGCCAGGTGGTAGGAGCATTGTAGGTGGGCTGGTGCGTGGAGGGTGACAGCAGCGCTGGTTATGTTGTGGTGGGTACTAATAGTGTCAGCAACAGCAAGTTGGGAGCTGGGAAGGGGAAGTAGGAGCGCTTTAGACCCAGCCTGGCCTGGGGTGTGTGTGAAGCTGTGGATTCTGTACTACAGGCCTTAGTGGCAGCAGTGGAGGCACAGCCAGGGCAAGGAGGAGTCATCCTCCTTCTGCAGTCTCTGGAGGGTGTCCTCTTCCTACTGGCACCTGAGCCAGGTATGAATGGCAGCATTGTCTCATTCTTAACAAAGAATGGCATGACTATTTGTGTATTTTGTTTTTTGTTGTGATAATAATTTATCCCTGAAAGGACAAAAGGCTTCTTTGGCTGGGTTTTGGTGTCGTGGGACCCCCTTCCCATGTAAGACAAAAGGGTGCTTTCCTGGCAAGGGGTGTGTTGGAGGGAGTTCACCAAGGGGAAGAAAGGGAACATCCTAGGAGGGTGGCTGCTGCGACAGATCCCCTTCCTCTGAATAGCCTCTGGGCCACCTAGTTGCCCCTGTGAGAGAGGGGAGGCTTAGACCTGTATCATCAAAGAGGCGTCCTGGCTGGCTGGGGCAGTTGACTTGGCCTTCCCAATTGCTTTTTCAGCCCACCTGTCCATGGTGTCACCTCAGGGAAGTAGATCCTCAGGCCACAGGAGCAGAGGCTTCTCTGGCAGGCTGATTGCTGTAGTGGGTTCTGTCCTGCCTGAATTTCTTGTATCTGAATGCCAACCTCTCTAGGAAGACTAGAGAACTTTTCCAAAGTTATTCCCTTAAATATACTTTACTAGTTGGTAACTTTTTATTCTCTTGTAGGAATGCCAATAAGTTATAAGTTTTGGTCACTTCACGTAATCCCATATTTCTCAAGGGCTTTGTTTTTTGATTCTTTTTTATTTTCTTTTATTTTTGACTGGGTTAATTTGAAAGACTCATTTTCAGACTCTAAAATTATTTCTTCTGCTTGGTCTAGTTTACTGTTAAAAATTCCAACTGTGTTTTGAAATTCCATTAGTGAATTTTTTAATTCCAGAAGGTCTCTTTGATTTTTTTTGTAACATAGCTATTTATTCTTTCATATCCCAAATTGTAGTGATTATTTTTCACATAAAATTAATAGATATTTTAGTTTATTACTATATACATGATTAATACCTTAAAGGAACTAAACACCCACCAGACTCAAGGGAAAGTGATACTCTATGTTACATCTAAAAATATTTTAATCTTTCTATTAATTACAGGCCTGTAAATTAAAATAATTTAATGTGTTTTTGTCTAGCAAAATAAAAGTATCTATTGGTGAAGAGAAAGCCTGGCATAGTGGCAGGCACCTCTAATCCCAGCTACTTGGGAGCTGATATAGGAAAATCGCTTGAACTTGGGAGGCAGAGGTTCCAGTGAGCTGAGATCATGCCACGCCAGCTAGGGCGACAGAGTGAGACTCTGTCTCAAAGAAAAAAAAGTACATCCCATTTCTGTCTCAGCAACATCAACAGCAGGTAGCCCAGGCTGTGGAATGTGCCAGACAGGTGACCATGGCAGAGTTAAATGCCATCATCGGGCAGCAGTGGTTCCAAAGTCAGCATCTGTCTTATGGCCCTTATCACACCCCCCTATGTGACATGCTTAGCACTTCAGCCTTTTTAAATCCTGCTTCTTGGGGACAGTGCCAGCCTTCCTGCGCTCCCTGATGCTCCAGGTGGGCAGCCTCCCTAGGCAGTAGATGACGACAAGAAGCACCATGATTCAAAACACCACAGAGGCGAGAGGCCAGCTAACCCAGATTAGGACTTTGTCCTTTTACTCAGATAGTGCTGCAAAGCTGTGTGCATTGCTAGAGAAAGCCCCAACCTATGGAGAGAGCAAACCACGAGATCAGAGTAACCGTAATAAAGTTCTCCACTGAAACACATGTCACTCTGGGGTTTGCAGGATTTGCTATGGGCTTCTGCAGATTTCTTCATCTTGTTAGATTGCAGGCATCTTGACATCTTGGTAACTGCCTAGTTAATACCAATGGGCGGTACCATATTATGGAAAACTGTTAACTGCCTAACTGGGTAATTTTCAAAGAAAGTAATGTTGTTAAATGGGTCGAGATAAGAAGTTAAATTTGAAAGTGAGTATGTTCAAATGAAAGTTTCTTAGACAATTGCATCTGTTACTACTTCTTAGTTTTGCATTAAATTTTGGACAAAATTGCACTTGACTGTTTTTTGAAGAAAGATCCTTTAGTCTGTCAAGAAATATGAAAAGAAATACTTTGTGTATGGTTAAACTGTAAATCTTTTTTTTTTTGAGATGGAGTCTCGCTCTGTCGGCCAGGTGGGAGCGTAGTGGCACAATCTCTACTCACTGCAACCTTCACCTCCCGGGTTCAAGCAATTCTCCTGCCTCAGCCTCTTGAGCAGCAAGGTACCCACCACTGCACCCAGCTAATTTTTGTGTGTGGTTTTTTTTTTTTTTTTTTTTTTGTAGAGACAGGGTTTAGCAATATTGCACAGGCTAGCTTTGAACTCTTGACCTCAGATGATCCGCCCGATTTGGCCTCCCAAAGTGTTGGGATTACAGGTATGATCCAACTTGCCCGGCCTGTAAATCTTATGTTTACAAAATACTGTGATTTTCAGGAAATCACTGTATTAGGAATGTACAATGACATGTATAAATAAAAGCCAGTTTTAAAACTGAAAAAACAGCCTTGAAATTGAAGGCTGCATTATTACAGAGAATGTTTTCCAACATATGTGCAATCTAGCAAAGTAACACTGTATTCTTCACTTTAACAAACTGTCTTTTATAATGAATGATTTTGTTTTGAAATGTGAGTAACAGGACACCAGGGGCTGTGACAGCCTGATCGCTACTGTTAACATCTCTTTCTAGTACAGTAGTCCCATCTAAGCTGTGTTTGGCTTTTGCGGTTTTGCTTACCCACAGTCAGTCCTGATCTGAAAATATTAAATGAAAAATCCACAGATAATTCACAAGTTTTAAATTGTGTGCTGTTTCGAGTAGTGTGATGAAAGCTTCTGTGATTTCCCTCTACTCAGTCCCACCTAGAACGTGAATCATCTCTTTCCCCACAACATCTACCTGTTTACCTTATCTGCCTGTTAGTTATTTAGCAGCCCTCAAATCCACTATTGTGATACCACAGTGTTTGTGTTCAAAGAACTCTTATTTTGCTTAATGGCCCCAAAGTGCAAAAGTACTGATGCTGGCAATTCACAAATGCCAAAGAGAAACCAAAAAGTGATCCTTTAAGTTAAAAGTTAATCATAGGTACGTATGTGTAAATAAAAAATAATCTATATTGGATTCAGTACTATCCTCGGTTTCAGGCATCCACTGAAGATCTTGAAATGCATCCCCCATGGATAAAGGAGGGACTGCTGTATTCTGAATAGATTTCACAAGAAGAAAATTCATCATTCACAGAGTATTTTAAACTTAGAATTTAAATAGATTTATATATTCTCTGTAAGTTAAACACAAATACTGTGATAATCTGTGGCCAGTTTTCCTTGTTTTTATGCTACCTTAGCAATGTCTAATATTGATTTGTTGAGGTTCAAATTTTGAATTCTAGTTTTCCTTAAACGTGACTGCTGCCCAGGCTGGAGTGCAGTGGCACAGTCTCAGCTCACTGCAACCTCCACGTCCCGGGTTGAAGATTCTCCTGCTTCAGTCTCTCGAGTAGTTGGGATTATAGGCATGCCCCGTGACACCTGGCTACTTTTTCTAATTTTATAAAATGTAAAACTTGGGACCTGGTATTGATGTGGGGCCTGGGTGTCTACCTGGGGCTTGATTTCAGTGGGGGCCTGAAGTTCTCCTCGCACCTGGTGTCCGCTTGAGGCCTGAATGTCAAGCTGGGGTCTGAGTATTTCCCAGTGCCTGAGGACTTCCTGGGTCCAGATGGGACCTAAATGCGCACCTGGGGCCTAATGTTCACCAGGAACCAAGGTATCCACCTAGGGCTTGTTGTCCACCCAGGGCCTAATGTCCACTGTGGAGTCAGGTGTCCACCAGAGGCCTCATGTTCACCTGGGGCCTGGGTGTCCTTCAGGGGCTTGGTTTTGATCTGGGACCTGAGCATTTACCTAGGGCCCCTGCGAACACTTGGGGCCTGACATCAACTTGGGTCTTGGTGTCCAAATAGGGCCTGATGTCCATGAGGTGCCTAGGTACCCTCCTGAGGCCTGGTGTCCTGCTGAGGCCTGGTTTCTGCCTGGGGCCTGGTTTCTACCTGGGTTGTGGGTATCTGCCTGGTTACTGTTGTTTACCTGGGACCTGGTGTGCACCTGGGGCCTATGCCCACCTTGGACCTGTTGTTTCTCTGGGGTCTTGTGTCCACCTGTGCCCTGGACATCATCTTGGTACCTGATATCCACCTGGGGCATCCATAGCCACCTGGGGCCTGGTGGTCCTTTGAACCTGGTGTCCTGGGTCTTGATGTCAACCTGGAGTGTTGGTGTTCACCTGCATCCTAGGCCCCGGATATCTACATGGGACCTAGATGTGCATCTGGGGTATAATGTTCACTAGGGGCCAAGGTATCCACCTGGGGCCTGGTGTCCACCCAGGGCCTGATGTCCATTTGGAGTCAGATGGACATGTCCAGCTCTGGTCTGGGTGTCCCCATGGAGCCAGATACGCACCAGGGGGTAAGGCATTTACTTGATGCCTGGTGTCCATATTTAGCATGCTGTTCCATGAGGATTGATATTCTGGGGCCTGAGTATTTACCTGGAGTCTTGATATCTGTCCTGTGCCTGCTGCCTATATAGGGCCTTATGTTCTCCTTGCACCTGGATGTCCACCTAAGTCCTTGGTATTCTCTGTGGGACAGCTGTCCACCTGTGACTTTGTGTCCAGCTGTGGCTTGGGTGTGAGGCTGTTGCTTGATGCACATCTTGAGGCTGTGTGCACCTGGGACCTTGTGTCTATCTGGGGACTAGCATCCACTTGGAGCCTGATGTCTATATGTCTACATCTACTGAAGCCTGATGTCCATCTGGAACCAGATGTTCCCCTGGGGTCAGGGTGTCCATCTGGGGCCTAATGTTCATCAGGCGCCTGGTGTTCACCAGGGGCCTAGGCATCCACCTGGGGCCTCCTGTTCACCTTTGCTCTGATGTTTACCTGGGGCCTGGACATCCACTTGGAGCTTGGAGTTCAAGTGGGGCCTGGTGTTCCACTGGGTCCTATGTGTCAACCTGGGGCCTGACATACACCAAGATGCCTGATACCTGTCTGCTGCCTGGTTTCCACCTGTGGCCTGGTATGTACCTGGAGCCTTGGGTCCACCTGGGGCCTGGTATTTACCTGAGGCATGGGTGTTCACCTGGGGCCTGGTGTCCACTTGGGGCCTCTGTGCCAAAGTGTGACCTGATGTCCACCTGGGGCCTGATGTCTATGCAGGGACTAGAGTCTCTCTGGAACCTGGTGTCCCCTGGGGGTGTGATGTCAACCTGGTGTCTGATGTCCAGTGTCCACTTGGGGCCTGATGTTTCCCTGGGCCTTTTGTGTTCCCTGGGGCCTTACATCCACCTGGAGGGGGTGTGTCCCCATGCACCCACCCTCTTCTTAAAGACAGTGGATAGGGAGTTGCTCTGGCCCTACCCCTTGTCATCTGGGAACTGGCCCTCCTGCACACGTAGTGGGGAAGGCTCCATCTTGGCATACTCAGAGCCTGGATAAGTCATTCGGGTAAGTTGCCCCTACTGCTCTGTCCAGAGTGTGAAGATCTCAGGTGGGTGCTGGACTTGGGGCCCCAGAGCTGTGCCCCGCCAGACCCCGTGGGAAGGGGCCAGTGCCTGAGCATGGGAGTGCCGCACTGCCAGCTGCTGGGAGCCTGTGTGAGCATGCAGGGCAGCTCCTTGAGGGTGCCAGGAGCCCAGACCCAGGCTAGTCTGGTCATCAGAGGCCACACACGCTGAGGGAGCGGGGATCGGGCTGAGGCCACAGGCCCTCTAAGAAAGCCACAGAGCTAGCCAGTGGTGCCTAGAGACTGCAGGAAGCTCCTCCAAAAAACTTTCAAAGTAAGCTCTGGACCTCCATGGATTTCAGTGTCTTTTCCCAGTGGTGAATTTCTGCAAGGTGGGTAGGACATATTCATGGTGGCCTTAGCAATTTCCAAGCCTAAAAGCCGTGTCTCAGAGACCCAAGGTTGAAAACCTAGACAGAGCTTTATTCGTCCTGCCATTTCATTTCACAGTGTGGTTTCTATTGTTTCTTGGGAAACGAGGCCTGTTATTTCTCCATGTGACCCTTTCCTTCTTGGATTTCTTGGTGTGCACAGTTGCCCTTTTCTCTTTTCTTATATTGCAATTTCAGGTCCCACGTTTTCATTATTCCATTCTAGTCTGTGCATCCTCCATGCAAAGCCTGTGGTGTGTCTTGCTCTGGGACTAGTTGAGCAGCATTGCACTTGTATTAAATGTGGGCGTTTCACCATTGTTTCTGTGTGTATGCGGCCTTCTATTATGAGTTCTTTGGCTTGAAATTGGGAAGTGGTTGTCAGTTTCCCAAATGCATTTTTTTGGGGAGATGACTTCATTGCATTTGGACAGAGAATATGTGAATTTTCAGTTATTGAGGACTGGTATGTAAACCTGGGGGCTTGGTATTCA
Organism: Alouatta palliata; assembly: GCA_004027835.1. Taxonomy (NCBI): domain Eukaryota; kingdom Metazoa; phylum Chordata; class Mammalia; order Primates; family Atelidae; genus Alouatta; species Alouatta palliata. Next base: position 24,972 of record PVKV010019466.1, on the reverse strand, counting down.
CTTGGGGGCTAGGTGTCCACATGACCTGATGTACCTCTGGACCTGGTTGTCCACATGGGTCTTGGATGTCCACCTGGAGCCTGACGTTCTCCAGCAGCTGCGGTATTCCCTTGGGTCCTGTTGTGCACCAGGGAGGGGCCTAATGTTCATCCGGGACCCAGTGTTCACCTAGGGCCTGATAGTCACCTGGGGACTGGGTATGTACCTGGGGCCTCATGTCCACCTGTGGTATAGTTATCTATGTGGGGCCTGTGTTAACCTGGTGCCTGATGTCCATCTATGGATCAGATCCCCATATGGGGCCTGGTGTTCACCTTGGACTTAGTGTTTACCTGGAACCTGATGTCCATCTGGGGCTTAGATTGTCCAGTTGGGGGCTGGTGTCTGGTTGGGATCTGACAGTCACCTGGGATGTGGTATTATCCTGACATGTGGCTGTGAACCTAGGGACTGAAGTCTACCTGGGGCTTAATGTTGACCTGAGGCCCTATGTAAACCTGGGGCTGGGTAATTAGGTAGGACCAGGGTGTCCACCCCGAGGGATCATTTCAGCCAGGTCTTGACATTTTCTTAGCGCCTGGTGTCCACCTGAGGCCTTGGTGTCAACTTGGGCTCAGATATCTAACTGAGGCCTGAGTGTTTCCCAATGCCTGAGGACTTCCTGTGGCCCAGATTTCTGTATGGTGCCTGAGGTCTGTACCTTTGAGGCCTCACTTGGGACCTACGTGCGCACCTGGGGCTTGATGCTCACCAGGGGTTTAGGTGTGCATATGGGGCCTGGTGTCCATCCAGGGCCTGATGTCCATTTAGAGTCATGTGTCCACCTGAAGCCTCATGTTTACCTGACGTCAGGGTGTTTATCGGGGGCCTGGTTTTGACCTGAGACCTGGCATTTACTGATGTCCACCTAGAATTTAGTGTCCATCTGGTCCTGATGAAAACCTGGAGCCTGATGGAAACCTTGGGCCTAGTAGTTAACTAGAGATTGGGCATCCACTGGGGTGTGATTTTCAGTTGGGGCCTGGAGTTCCCCAGGGCCTGGTATCCACCTGAGGCCTGTGTATCAACCTGGGACTGGATGTCCACCTGGGGGCTCAGTGTCCATCAAGGCTTGATGACTTACTGGGACCTAGTTGACCTAATGATCCAACATGTGGAGACTGGGTGTTTACCTGGGGCCTGGGTGTCCAGCTGGGACTTGACGTTCACCAGGGACCTGATATTCACCTGGGTGCCTGGGGTGCACTAGCATCCTGCTACCTGTGGCCTGTGTGTTCCCGTGGGGCCTGATTATCACCTGGGAGCCTGATACCACCTGCAGCCTGGTGTCCACCTGGAGCCTCATCAGGCTGCCTGGTATCTGGTGTCGACCTGGGGAATGGACGTCTACCTGAGATTGGTGTCTACCTGGGGCACAGTGTTTACCTGGTGCCTGCTGTCTACCTAAGGCCTGATGTCTACCGTGAGACTGGGTGTTCACCTGGGGGGCCTGACACTTACCTGGGACCTGTGTATCCTCCTGGGGGCTGATGTCCACTGGGAGCCTGGTGTCCACCTGAGGCCTGATGTCCATGTGTGTCTTGGTGTCTTCCTGGGGCCTGGTGTCTGTCTGGGGCTTGGTGTTCTCCTGGATTCTGGATTTTCACTTTGTGCCTGTTGTTTGTCTGGGTTCTAGGTATCCATCTGGGATCTGGTGTGCACCTGGGGCCTGGTGTGCACCTGGGCCCTGGATGTCAAACTGGTACTTGCTATCTACCTGGGGCCACATAGCCACTTGGGTCCTGGTTGTCACTTGAGGCTTAGCGTCTTCCTTGGACCTGACTTCAGCCTGGGGCCTGGTGTTTGTTTGAATTTTCACATTCTCATAAGATCTGGTGTCCTCCTGGGACCTGGGTGCCTATGTGGGGCCTTATGTCCACCTAGATTCTGCTGTTCTCTTGGGGCCTGGAATTCTCCTTGGCCTGCTGTTCATGTGAGGCCTGGGTGTCAACCTGGGACTTAATGTCCACCTGGGGCTGGAGTGTCCTCTGGGGCCTGATGACTTCCTGGGGCCTGGATGTTCACATGGGGTCTAATGCGTGGACATCTGAGGTTTTGGTTTCCTCTTGGGGTCTGATGTTCACCTGGGCCTGATATCCACCTGGAGCCTGGGTGTCAACCTGGAGCCCGATGTCCACTTGAGACCTTACGTCTTTCTGGGTTCTACTTCTGAGGCAAGTGTCCTCCTTGAGACTGGGTGTTCACACCTGGGACCTGATACCTACCTGGGGCCCAAATATGCTCCTGCGGCCTGATGTCCAGCTGGACCTGGTGTCCACTTGGACCTGATGTCCATTTGTATTCTGGTGTCCACCTGGGTTCTGGGTATCAGCCAGGAGCCTGACATCCTATACAGGCTGAGTAAACCTCATCTCACCACCCCATGGCTGAGGAAACACCTTCTCTATGATATATTAAAAAGATTAGCTGAGCCAGATGAGGTGACCCACACCTGTAATTCCAGCACTTTGGGAGGCCAAGCCAGGTGGATCACTTGAGGCCAGGAGTTCAAGACCGGGCTGGCCAACATGGCGAAACCCCACCTTTATGAAAAATATAAAAATTTTCCAGGTGTGGTGGCATACACTTGTCATGCCAGTAGCTCAGGAGAATGGGGCAGGCCAGTCACTTGAACTAGCGAGACCGACGTTGCAGTGAGCTGAGATACATGCCACAGCAATCCAGCCTGGGTGACAGAGCAAGACTCTCTCTCAAAATAGTATTAATAACAAAGTTTAGCTGGAAGTGGTGGCAGGTGCGTGTTGACAGAGCAAGACTCTCTCAAAATAACAATAACAAGAGTAGTTGGGCATGGTGGCAGCTGCCTGTTAGTCCTAGCTGGGCAATCCTGTGAGAAAAAGAGAGAGAGAAAGAAGAAAGAAAGAAAAGAAAAAAGGAAAGAAAATGAGAGAGAAAGGGAGGGACACACACACACACACACACACACACACACAGAGAGAGAGAGAGAGAGAGAGAGAGAGAGAGAGACTTAAATTCTGGAGTGCAGTGGTGCCATCATAGCTCACTCACTGCAGTCTGGATACTCCTTGGCTCAAGATTCTTCCACCTCAGCCTCCAGAGTACCTGGGACCACAGGCATGCATCACTGTGACCAGATCATGTAAGTATGTATGTATGTATGTATTTGAGACGGGGTTTCACCATGTTGGTCAGGTTGGTCCTGAACTACTGACCTCAGGTGATCTGCCCACCTCGGCCTCCCAAAGTGCTGGGATGACAGGTGTCAGCCACCAGGCCCGGCCCCAGACCATTTTTAAATGTTCTCTACAGACAGGGTCTCATCACTTCATTGCAATCCTCCTGACCCGGTGTCTCAAAGTTTTGAGATAATGAGTGTGAGCCACTGCGCCTGGCCTCCGGGGACTAATTCTCTACCACAGCTGATGTGCTAAGATTTTTTTCTTTTTTCTCTTTTTGAGATGGAGTCTCTCTCTGTGCCAGGTGAGATGCATCGCTTTGGAAGCTGCAGCACGGCCTTCTAGAGCCCCATTCAAATGCGGAAAGTCCTGTTTCCCTTCTGGAGTTGAAGGTGATGGCTCCCATAGCCTAGGACTCCCCTCCATTCTTTCAGAAGCTTTTGCAGGTGCTGCTCCACCGGAAAGCTGGCTGTGGCTGGGGACTAGGGGACGTCGTGGGGCCAGAAAAGTCTCCTTTTCTCCTACTTCAGCCTTTGGTAGCTGGAATGACAGGCGCACATCACCACGCCTCGCTACTTTTCCTATTTTCAGTAGGGTCAGGGTTTCGCCATGTTGGCCAGGCTGGCCTCAAACTCCTGACCTCGAGTGATCTGCCCTACCGGGTCTCCCAAAGTGCTGGGATGACGGGCGTGAGCCGCCAGGATTTCACCCTTTAAGAGCAAGCTCAAGGGCTAGGCGTGGTGGCTCACGCTGTAATCCTAGCACTTTGGGAGGCTGAGGAGGGAGGATCACGAGGTCAGGAATTTGAGGCCAGCCTGACCAACGTGATGAAACCCCATCTCTACTAAAGATACAAACAATTAGCCGGGCATGACGGTGGACACCTGTAATCCCAGCAACTCGGGAGGCTGAGGCAGGAGAATCGCTTGAACCTGTGGGGGCGGAGGTTGCAGTGAGCCGAGATCATGCCATTACACTTCAGCCTGGGTGACAGGGGTGAGTCTCAGAGAGAAAAAAGAAAAAAACAAAAAAAAAGCAAGCGCGCACCCTGCCACCTTTCACTGTGGCCGGCCCTTCCTTACGCTCTGAATGACGTGTCATTTCTGCCATAGGTTGACTCCCTGAATCCCTTCTCCTCGTTAGTGACTCAGTTAAGTAACTTGGACTGTGTGTCGCCCCATCCCAAAGACGGATGTGTGGAATCCCCCTGGGAGGGGAGAAACGAATCTGGGTATCTGGTGACCTGGGTCTGGGGAGACTGTCATCCTTCCTGCTCACGGAAAGGTCACATGGGGGCAGAGGGAGAGCTTTGCCTTTGGCCTCAGAGACAGATGAATCAGAGAACAGGCAGACACATTTCATTTCTGACACCTGTCTTCACAGGAGCCTGCAGAACGAAGGCCCCTGGGATGACGGGTTCCACAGGTTGTGTTTTCTCTGACTGTAGGTCCTGAGACCTTCCGTTCCCGGGAGGGGGAGGGCCCTGCCTCTTCCATGAAAGGAAAGAGTGCGTGCTTAGAGAGGCCGAGAGGAATCTAGACCAACGGGCCCTGCTGGGCTCCCCTACTCGGTGAATGATTTGGGGAGGTCGAGGCCAGGCTCCCACTTGGATGGAAGGGGCATGTGGCAGACTTTTCTCTCTGTCACTTGTGGCATCTATAGTTCTCATATTTCCCTGATAAACTCCTCAACTTAAAAATAAATGGTTAAATAAAATCTTACCTAGCGAAATCAATTGTGAAGGCGCTGAGGAAGAAAGCTCATTACCGTTGCATAAGTTTCTAGACATAGGACCATCAATGTGTTCGCGTGAGTGATTTCTAAGACATGGCCACTGTATGACTACTGGGCTGGGATGGCAGTGATGTTCTCCTGGTGAGACGCTGCGTGGAGCGATGTGTAATGTGCGGACTCCAATCTTAGAGGTCAGACGTGGGTGCTCTGGGATTCACCGAACTACATTCCTGGCTGATTCACCAGAGGATGGACTCTGGGAAACATGATTTAGAAATGCATATTAGGCCGCCAGGCGTGCTGGCTGACGCCCGTCATCCCAGCCCTTTGGGAGACCAAGGTGGGTGGATCACCTGAGGTCGGGAGTTCGAGAGCAGCCGGGGCAACATGGAGAAACCCCATCTCTACTAAAAATACAAAATTAACCGGGCATGGTGGTACATGCCTGTCATTCCAAGCTACTCAGGAGGCTGAGGCAGGAGAATCGCTGAAACCCAGGAGGTGGAGGTTTCAGTGAGCCGAGATCATGCCATTGCGCTCCAACCTGGGCAACAATAGTGGAACTTTCTCGGGGTAGGGGGAGAAATGCGAACTTTGGGAGTGAAAACTGACCCCGGGACAGGAGGGAGTATGCTGCAAGCTGTCTTCTCCCTTTGAAATCCAGCTGTCTCCAGGAGCGTGGATTTCATGGACCTTCGTTTCCCTGTAACAGGTATTGCCACTCTGAGGTGGTGGGTCTGGAGTCCACTCGGAAACGCTGTGGACTGGACTTCCATCTCAGATAGGTCCCATCTCCACCCCTAGCCTCCTTCCACACACCCAGCCCGTGGTCTCCTCTTCCTTCTCTCTAGGGGAATTGAAGTTCCAGATGAACCCATGGGCGGGTGCCTAGGCCGTGTCCCCTGGGGACTCTGGTCAACTAGTTGCAGGCAGGCATCACCTGGGAGGGCTCCCTGGGCCCAGAAACGACCGGGTCCGAGAGGGATCGGGGAGAGGCCGGAGACGCGGCGTGCCTGAGCCGCCCCACCCCTCAACCTCCACCCCGGCCCAGAGCGATCCAACGTTCCCTTCTTTTCCGTGCTGACACCTGCAAGTATCAGTTGTCTTTGGGCATCACCTAGCGGCCACCGTAACGGAAAATCGAGGTGGCGCGGAGGGCGGTCTGCCCGAGGAGTTCACAGAGCCTGGGCCAACCGGTTTCTCTTCCTCCCCTCTGGAGGCCCCTCCCTCTCTCCCTTGTTTCCTAGGGAGCCTCTACCTTGGTGGGGGCCCTATTCTTTTATCAGTGCTTTGTGTTTGTTTGTTTGTTGGTGTCTTTCATGTGCATAGACTCTTCTGCTTGGGCTTTATGAGGAGTTGGCTTATTTTTTATTTATTTATTTATTTATTTTTGAGACAGAGTTTCGCTCTTGTTGCCCAGGCTGGAGTGCAATGGCGCGATCTCGGCTCACCGCAACCTCCGCCTCCTGGGTTCAAGCAATTCTCCTGCCTCAGCCTCCCGAGTAGCTGGGACTACAGGCACGTGCCACCACGCCCAGCCAATTTTTGTATTTTTAGTAGAGACGGGGTTTCACCATGTTGACCAGGATGGTCTCGATCTCTTGACCTTGTGATCCACCCGCCTCGGCCTCCCAAAGTGCTGGGATTACAGGCGTGAGCCACGAGTTGGCTTATTTTTTAAGCTGCGCCCCTCATGCCCTTTTACTCTAATTCAGTGAGTTAGTGAAGTGTGTTCCTCGCCAACACCGCACCTCCCACCACCCTGTGTGGAAAACTTCTGGAGCCAGCCGGGTGGGCCTCCATCTTCTCTTCCCTCCCCCCACCCTTTGCCGGTTGACATTGGCGTGGGTGGTCACCAGGCCTCACTCAGTGGCCACTGTTTTTGAAGATGTGGGGGGCACGGTCCCTCTTCCCCAGAGGCAGCTGGGGCCGTTGGTCTGCGTGGGCAAGCGGGTAGGCGGGCTGGACTGCAGTGGTGGGTTTTTTTTGCCCCCTTCCCTCCTCAGGCCTCCTTCCCTCCCTCCCTAGGAAAGCTTCATCTTGGCTGGGTCTCCATCACCCTTTATCATGATGTCTTATTTTCTCCTTCCTCAGGCCAGCATATTTTCAAAATAGGAAGGGCATCATGGCGCCACCCTGGGCCACAGTAGTATTTGCCCAAAATAGAAACGCTGTCTAAAAAGTAATACTTTGCTCACCTAAGATTACCAGAGGCGATGCCTTGGCATGGAATTCTAGGAAGATGTATCTTTTCCCTGAGACATGTTAGCTGCTGTTTTTCTCCTGTTGTGGACTAGTGCTTTTGTGGATCTCTCAAGATATAGCACCAGCTGGTTGATGTAAACTGTACCACGTAAGGTCTTATTTTCTTTCTTCTTTCTTTTTTTTTGTGTAATATTTTATTTACCGATCTCTGAAACATGCCAAAATCCATATAGCTAAGGGAACTTACCATGCTAAAATGTTGCTCAACATGACAAGTTGCTACAAAACATATTTCAACGTAAGACCTTCATTTCATTCTTGAGGATTCAACATGTGAATATTACATTTAGGTGGTGAAATTTAGGATACAAATATGTGTCAAATAATATCATACTTCTAGTTTACTGGAAAATATAACAGTTGTGACAGTCATACATAACACCTTGGTTAAAGAGAGAAAATGGGCAGGGGTGTCACAGAAGTATGCAAGGATTTGACAGTTTGAATAATCTATAGCCCTTCTGAGAAACTACAGATGAAAAATACGTAGTAAAGGTTTCTGTAATATGGTGGTTTCAGTACATTTATAGTGATCATCATTCCCCTCACACACTCAAATAACTGTTGCTTCTGATCACTGAAAGCTAGATTCAAAGTCATTGCTCAGCAAGCTGATACTACCAATCCCTTATATTAAAAGGTAGTTTAAATTTGGAAAGAAGGCAAAGCATACTGGTTAGTCAATTACTTTTAGATATAATTGAGGCTACGCTACTACACGTAATCGGGTGCGTGGTATCTGTCACAGTGCATGCTACGGTGCGGAGTTCATTCCAGTTACCGTGTTTTATATTTATTGGTCACCGACAGCATACATTTCACGCTCCAAAAGAAATACATCGATCCAGCAAAATGGTTACATTTAATGTTCTTTTAAAGACAGATGAACTAAATTTAAGGAAGAATTGTCTTTTCCTAATATCTCATTTTCAAGTTACTGATACAAATTTGCCAGAGAAACAATTATGTGTTTTACCCGACATCAAATAATCTGCAAAGTTTCCAAGACAGATGCATTTCTTGTTCAATTTCCAAAAGTAAATAAAGGCTTTCTAACTGAAAACATTTCCAGGTCTCTAAAGCAAACACTCAAAAGAAAATTACAAAAAATAACCTCTAAGCTTCTGAATAGTCCACTTAGTTACATAAAGTATTTTCTGTCCCAACACTTTCTGTACTTCAAAAGATATTTACTTCCTAACTACATGACAGAGTCTTCATTTCAAACCATTCACTCAGTTTCCATGGGAACATTATGGGATTCCTTGGCTACCATAAGTCAAATTAGTTGGTTGTGGAATTTCTCAATCTTCTTTACATCTTGAGCTTGCTCTGTTTTATACACCAAACAAACTAAATCATCTGTTACTTTAGTATACAAGTTCCCATCAGAATGCCTATATTTGAGAACCACACATGCCTTCATAGGGTCAGCAAAATAAAGCTTCTCTCTTGGCAGGCAGCATGGCTGAACTCCTCCCAGGTCTGGTACTGCGGCATCCTGGCCTGGGGTGGAAAGGTAAATAGAAGCAAGTCCGCAGAACTCAGCCCAGCAAACTACCTAGAGTTTTCAACAGATGCAAGAGTCATAAGGTCTTATCTTCTGGAAATCCAAAGGGCTTGGGCTTCTTCTCATTCTCCTCCCCCTCCCACTCCCCCCTTCTCCCTCCCTTTCCTCTCTCTGCCTCTCCCCCCCTTTTTCTTTTTAATATAAGCTCAGGAAGGTCTAATCTAATCCATTCCCAAAGCCTCAATTTTTTACTTTAGAAATCCCAGATTTGATCTCTCTACAGAATCCTGTACAGAAGTGATGAGTTGATTTCTGAACTTGGAGACCTCATAGATGTTACACATTAATGAAGATTCAGGCCTGGCATGGTGGCTCACACCTGTCATCGCAGTTCTTTGGGAGGCTGAGATGGGCGGATCACCTGAGGTCAGGAGTTCGACACCATCCTGGCCAACATGGTGAAACCCCATCTCTATAAAAAAAAGACAAAAATTAGCCAGGTATTGTGGTGCACACCTGTAATCCCAGCTACTCAGGAGGCTGAGGCAGGAGAATTGCTTGGGAGCAGGAGGTTGCTGTGAGCTGAGATTGCACCACTGCACTCCAGCTTGGTGGACAGAGTGAGACTCCTTCTAAAAAAAAATCCAACTCTAAAATCTGGGTTTGCTTTCTCTGTTGACTCGGTTATGACCCACACTTACTGTCTTGATAAATCATGTACCTCTGTTCAGCTAGGATGCTGGGAGGGTTTTCTCAGTCTATATCTCCCTGTGTCCTAAATGACTCATGACCGAGCCCTGTCCGTTCTGTGTCAAATATGTAACTCCAAACACTTCTCTCCATTTCCACAACTACACATGGCCCCTTGTGGCACCACTGGCTCTTGGGAAAACATCCCAGATGGTGGTTTCAGCTTTTTGGTTATGAGGCCTGAGCCTGCTAACAACATTCCTGCTCAGCTAATTTTTTGTATTGTTAGTGAAGACAGGGTTTCACTATGTTGGCTTGGCCAGGATGGTCTGCATCTGTTGACCTCATGATTCACCTGCCTCTCTGTCTCTGTCTCTGTCTCTCTCCCCTCCACCCCCATTAGCGAAAACCTGTCTCTAGTAACAATACTCTCTCTGTCTGTCTATCTTTTGCTCCTGCTGTTGCTGTTGTTTCAAAAGTATACCCAGGCCACTGTTTATGGCATCAAAAGCACTATAGGATATGTGTAATTATCTGTTGAGTATCCCTTTTCTCCTCCTCTCTCTGTCTGTTTCTCTTTATATCTGCCTCTCTCTCTCTTTCTGGCTTTTTCTCTCTGTCTCTGTCTCTGTCCATCTCTGTGGTCTGTCTGTTTCTCTCTCACTCTCTTCCTCTGTCTGTCTGTCTCTCTCTCTGTCTCTTTCTCTCTCTCCCTCTTCTTTCCCCAGATATGGGATGGATGTATCCTGTTAAGAGGCTCCAGCATGACACGTTGAGTTAAACACATTCATTGGTTTTCTTTGGTGGTTTATTTGTGTGTGTGTGTGTGTTTCTGAGAAGGAGTCTTGCTCTGTCCCCCTGGCTGGAGTACAGTGGCATGATCTCAGCTCACTACCACCTCTGCCTCCCTGGTTCAAGTGATTCTTCTGCCTCAGCCTCCTGAGTAGCTAGGATTACAGGTGCATGCCACCATGCCCGGGTAACTTTTTTGTCTTTTCAGTAGAGGCAGGGGTTTCATTATCTTGACCGGGTTGGTCTTGAACTCCTGACCTCCTGATTTGCCCACCTCGGCCTGGCATCTAAAAGTGCTGGGATGACAGGCATGAGCCACTGCACCTGACCATCTTCATTGGTTTTAACTGGAGAGTCTAGATTCAAGCCACACCTCGTTCTATGTCACAGAATGACTTCTTTATCCTGCCAACTCAGGAAAGTCAGGCCCCTTGTGTCCATTTCAAACTGAGAGTCACCTCATGTTTGGAAAATGGATCCACTCCCAAGTTCAGTGGAGGGATGTGGCGTGTAGGACGAGGGACTCTGTTTCTTCTGATTTGGTCTGCACGGTGGGGCCTGGGGCCGTCCAGAGCTCAGTGTGGACCAATGGCTCCCTCTACCTTGGGATCCACCGTCCCCACCCTGGAACACAGGCCTTGGCAGATCCTGGCCCTTCCTGATATTAAGTCAGGCCGGGTGCAGTGGCTCATGCCTGCAACCTCAACACTTTGGAAGGCTGAGGCAGTAGGATCTCTTGAGCCCGGGAGCTCAATGCCAGCCTGGGGCCACAGGGCCAAACTGTGGGGTGCCTGCCTGTAGTCTTGGCTACCTGGAGGCACTTCACCCTGGGCGACAGACAGAGTGAGACCCTGTCACAGATAGATGGACGGACAGACAGATAGACAACAGGTATATTATGTCCTTCTCAGGGTAGAAAGCAAAACTAACAGAATACAGCATTTAATTTTTTTAATTTAAATTTTTTTTTTTTTTTTTTTTTTTGAGACGGAGTTTCGCTCTTGTTACCCAGGCTGGAGTGCAATGGCGCGATCTCGGCTCACCGCAACCTCCGCTCCTGGGTTCAAGCAATTCTGCTGCCTCAGCCTCCCGAGTAGCTGGGACTACAGGCACGTGCCACCATGCCCAGCTAATTTTTGTATTTTTAGTAGAGATGGGGTTTCACCATGTTGACCAGGATGGTCTCGATCTCTTGACCTCGTGATCCACCCGCCTCGGCCTCCCAAAGTACTGGGATTACAGGCGTGAGCCACCGTGCCCGGCCTAATTTTACATTTTAATCTATTTATTTATTAATTTGGAGTCCAGGTTATGAAACCAGCTAATGTTTGTATTTTTGTAGAGATGAGGTTTCCCCATGTTGCCAAGGCTGGTCCCGATCACCTGGGATCAAGGGATCCACCCGCCCTTGGCCTCCCAAAGTGCATGGATGAGAGGCAGGAGCCACTGCTCATGACAGCATTTTTTTGTCCCTTTTTAAAAATTGTGTGTCTTTCTGAGAGTTTCACAGCAGAGTGTTTGACTGGCTTGTTTAAATTCATTCTAGCCTGGGCTGGTACGGTGGCTCACGTTTCTAATCCCAGCACTTTGGGAGGCTAAGACGGGCGGATCACGAGGTCGGGAGATCAAGACCATTCTGGCTAACACGGTGAACCCCATCTCTACTAAAAATACAAAAATTAGCCAGGTGTGGTGGCATGTGCCTGTAGGCCTAGCTACTCGAGAGGCTGAGGCAAAAAGAATCCCTTGAATCCAGGAGGCAAAGTTTGCAGTGAGTCGAGATTGTGCCACCGCACTCCAGCCTGGGTGACGGAGCAAGACTGCGTCTCAAAATAAACAAATAAATAAATAAATAAACTCTAAATAGACCTGTGATCTCAGAGATCTCAGCTTGAATTTGCCTCCCAGATTCAAGTGATTCTCTGACCCAGCCTCACAAGTAGCTGGGACTACAGGCACATTGCACCACACCTGGCTAATTTTTGTATTTTTAGTAGAGATGGGGTTCACCATGTTAGCCAGAATGGTCTTGATCTCCTGACCTTGTGATCCACCCGTCTTAGCCTCCCAAAGTGCTGGGATTACAAACGTGAGCCACCACACCCAGCCTATATTTTGTAACTTTATTGAAATTGATCTGCAGAATTTCTCCTGCAGTATGTGGTTTCCACTCAGTTTGTAAACTCATGTTTTTATTTTTCTGGCTTCCTAATTAATGGTTGTTCCTGTGTCTGTACACCTTCATTGCCAACCAACAATTTGAGCTGAGGTTGTATTCAAAACCCTCACACCCATAATCTCCCACCTACGGTTAGTAGATTGGTTCATGGGCTTGGGCGCATATTCAAAGTTGAGGTAATTCCTTTGCTTTAACTTTTACTTTCCACCAGGCCACTTCAGATTTCCCTTGCGTGCGTATTTAGGTTACCAGTCATAAGGGGATGTGTAGCTTGCTTATCTAGCCCTTCTATGTCTCTCTTATTTCCAGGCTCTTCCTGTTAACTCTCTGGTTGGTTTATTATTTGCTCTAACTTCAGTTAGTTAAGAAGCAAAACTATGGATTTGTGCCATTTATTTTCTGCTGAGTTTGGTGATTTTACTGGCGAGTTCACTGGGTGTCACTTTTCACCTTCTGCCCCAAATCAAGTCTTCCTCCTTTAGAAAAAAGCTGCTAGTTTTCATGGCCAATTCAGCTCTTGCAAAACAACTTCATGAATCAAGTGTGTGGGTGGGGGGGTGAGAGGGGTGCCGTGGTTGGGAGGTGTTATGGGAACAGCCCTAGACAAAAAGATCATGGAATTCTAGTGTCTTACACTAACTTTAGCAGATTTCAATGAATAAATGCTTCTCAATTTGTTGTCTGTCTTTGACTAATTGCCAGATCCCCAAAGTAATTGTTTTGGATAACTTTTTCCAGTTTTAGTCTTATTTTATTTGGGGTGGTGGGTAGAGTGGGGAGAGGATTTTTGACTTCTGTATCCCCCATAGCTGATTACATGTTTTTAAAGCATGAAAGATGCAGGCATTTTATTTACAAATCCAGTTTATGATCAGAGGAAAAGGGACCTGCTTTCTCAGGTGTGTATCTTTCAGTGAGGCTCTGAATCAGTGGCCATACGAAATAGACTCCTGACTATTCCCCAGGTATGTATTATTCACTGAAGGTCTGAATGAGTAGCCTCCTAAAATAGCCTCCTGACTCTTCCCCAGGTGTGCATTATTTACTGAGGCTTTGAGTGAAAGGTCATATCAAATAGATGCCACACTATTCCCAAGATGTGCATTATTACATGAGGCTTTGATTCAGTGGCCCTATGAAATAGATTCTTGAGTAATCCCCAGGTGTGCATTCTTAGCTTGGGCCCTGAATGAGTGGCTATACGAAATAGACTCCTGACTCTTTCCCAGATGTGCATTATTCAGTGAGGCTCTGAATGAGTGGCTATATGAAATTGACACCTGACTACTCCACAGGTATTCATTATAGATGGAAGCTCTGAATGAGAGGCTATATGTAAACGACTCCTGAGTATTCCACATGTGCACATTATTCACTGAGGCTCTGAAAGAGTGGACATAGGAATTAGACTTCTGACTATTCCCCAGGTGTGTATTATTCACTGAGGTCCTTAAGGAATGGTCATATGAAATAGATTCCTGACTATTCCCCAGGTGTGTATTAGTCAGTGAGGCTCTGAATGAGTGGCCATATGAAAGAGACTCCTGATTATTCCAGAGGAGTGTATTAGTCACTGAAACTCTAAACGAGTGGCCATATAAAATAGAATACTGGTCATTCCACAAGTGTGCATTAGTCACTGAGGCTCTAAATGAGTTGCCATGTGAAATAGACTCCTGATTTTTCTCCAGATGTGCATATTCAGTGAGGCTCTGATTGAGTGGCCATACGAAATAGACTTCTGACATTTCCCCAGGTGTATATTATTCAGTGAGGCTCTGAATGAGTGTTTGTATGAAATTGAATCCTGACAACTCCACAGATGTTCATTATTTAGAAATGTTTTGAATGACAGACCATATGTAAATGACTCCTGAGTATTCCACACGTGTGCATTATTCACTGTTGCTCTGAAAGAGTGGCCATAGGAAATAGACTTCTGACTATTCCCCACATGTGTATTAATCACTGAGGTCCTTAATGAATGGATATATGAAATAGACTCCTGGCTATTAACCAGCTGTGTACTAGTCATTGAGGATCTGAATGAGTGGCCACATCAAACAGACTCCTTACTGTTACTATTCCCCAGGTGTGTATCATTCCATAATGCTCTGAATAAGCTTGCATATGAAATAGACTCCTGACTATTCTCCAGGTGTGCATTATTCACTGAGGCTCTGAATGTGTTGCCTTTGGAAATAGACTCCTGACTATTCCCCATGGGCGTGTTATTCACTGTGGCTCTGAATAAGTGGCCATACGAAATAGTCTCCAGACTATTCAACAGTTGTGTATTATTCACTGAGGCTCTGAATGAGTGGCCATATGAAATAGATTCCAGACTATTCCAGACCTGTGTATTATTCACTGAAACTCTGAATGAGTGGCCATATGAAGTAGACTCCTGATTGTTCCCCATGCATATATTGTTCAGTGAGGCTCGGAATATGTGGCCATATCAAATACACTCCTCAGTACTCCACAGGCATTCAGTGAGACTCAGAATAAGTGGTCTTATTAAATAGAATCCTGATTATTCCACAGTTGTGTATCATTCAGTGACACTCTGAATGATTGGCCATAAGAAAATGACTATTGACTATTCCCCAGGTGTGCATTATTCAATGAAGCTATTATGAGTGGCCATATGACATAGAATCCTGACTGTTCCTGAGTTTTGTGTTATTCACTGGAGCTCACAATGAGTAGCTACACGAAATACACTCCTGACTACTCCACTGGTGTTCATTATTCAGTGAAGCTCTGAATCAGAGGCCATATGAAACAGACTCCTGGCTACCCCACAGGTGTACATTATTAATGGAGGCTCTGAATTAGGGCCATAAGTAATAGACTGCAGATTATTTTCCAGGTGTGCATTATTCAGTGAGGCTCTGACTGAGTGGGGACACGAAATAGACTCATGAGAATTCCCCTGGTGTGTATTATTCAGTGAGGCTCGGGATGAGTGGCCACATGAAATAGACTCCTCATTCCTCCACAGGCGTGAATTGTTCAGTGACGCTCTTACTGAGCGGCCGTATCAAAGAGACTTCTGAGTGTCCCCCAGATGTCTATTATACAGTGAGGCTCTGAATGAGTGGCCATAAGAAACAGACTCCTGACTACTCCACAGGAGTTGCGTATTCAGTGAAGCTATGAATGAGAGGCCATATGAAGTAGACTCCTGACTATTCCCAAGGTGTGTATTATTCACTAAGGCTCTGAATGAGTGGCCATATGAAATAGACTCCTGACTCTTTCTCAGGTTTGTATTACTCACTGAGGCTCTGAATCCATTGCCATATGAATTACTCTCCTGACAATTCCCCAGGTGTGTATTATAAACTGAGGCTCTGAACCAGTGGCCATGAGAAATAGACTCCTGACTATTCACGAGGTATATATCATTGAGTGAGGTTCTGCATGAATGGTCACATGAAATAGACTCTTGACTATTTTCCCAGTGTGAATTATTGAGTAAGGCTCTGAATAGTGGGTCATATGAAGGAGAATCCTGGCTGTTCCCCAGGTGTATATCATTGAGTGAGGCTCTGAATGAGTGGTCATATGAAATAGACACTAGACTATTTTCCCAGTGTGCATTATTGAGCAAGGCTCTAAATAAGGAGTCATATGAAATAGAATCCTGACTATTCCCCAGGTGTGTATCATTCAGTGAGGCTCTGACAGTGGCCATATGAAAGACTTTCATGACTGTTACTCTGGTGTGCTTTACATACTGAGGCTTCTAATGATTGGCCATGTAGAATAGGCTCCTGAATACTGACCGTATGTGCATTCTTCAGTGAGGCTTTGAATGAAGGGCCATTTGAGTGAGGCTCATAATGAGTGGTCATATTAAATAGAATCCTGACTATTCCCAGGTGTGTATCATTCAGTGAGGCTCTGAATCAGTGGCCATACGAAACAGACTCCTGACTATTCCCCAGGTGTGTATTATTCACTGAGGGTCTGAATTAGTGGCCTCATAAAATTGCCTCCTTGACTCTTCTCCAGGAGTGCATTATTTACTGAGGATTTGAGTAAAAGATCATATCAAATAGACTCCAGACTATTCCCCAGGTGTGCATTATTACGCGAGGCTTTGATTCAGTGGCCACATGAAATAGATTCCTGAGTAATCCCCAGGCATGCATTCTTAGCTTGCGCTCTGAATCAGTGGCTATATGAAATAGACTCCTGACTATTTCCCAGGTGTGTATTATTCAGTGAGGGCACTGAATGAGTGGCTATATGAAATTGACTCCTGACTACTCCACAGGTGTTCGTTATTGATGGAATCTCTGAATGAGAGGCCATATGTAAATGACTCCTGACTATTCCACACGTGTGAATTATTCACTGAGACTCTAAGAGTGGCCATAGGAATTAGACTTCTGACTATTCCCCAGGTGTGTATCATTCTGTAAGGCTCTGAATAAGTGGGCATAGGAAATCGACTCCTGACTATTCCCGAGATGTGCATTATTCACTGAGGCTCTGAGTGAGTGCGGATATGAAGTAGACTCCTGACTGTTTCCCATGTATGTATTATTCAGTGAGGTTCGGAATATGTGGCCATACGAAATAGACTCCTCAGTACTCCACAGGCAGTCACTGAGACTCAGAATATGTGGTCTTATTAAATAGAATCCTGACTATTCCACAGTTGTGTATCATTCAGTGACGCTCTGAATGAGTGGCCATATGTAATAGACTGTTGACTATTAACCAGGTGAGCATTATTCAGTGAGGCTCTTATGAGTGGCCTTATGATATGGAATCCTGACTATTCCCCAGTTTTGTGTTATTCACTGAAGCTCACAATGAGTAGCTATATGAAATACACTGCTAACTACTCCACTGGTGTTCATTATTCAGTGAAGTTCTGAATGAGAGGCCATATGAAACAGACTCCTGGCTACCCCACAGGTGTACATTATTAATGGAAGCTCTGCATTAGGGCCATAAGTAATAGACTGCAGATCATTTTCCAGGTGTGCATTATTCAGTGAGGCTCTGACTGAGTGGGGATACAAAATAGACTCATGAGAATTCCTCTGGTGTGTATTATTCAGTGAGGCTCGGAATGAGAGGCCACATGAAATAGACTCCTCATTCCTCCACAGGCGTGAATTGTTCAGTGATGCTCTTACTGAGTGGCCATATCAAAGAGACTTCTTATGTCCCCCAGATGTCTATTATACAGTGAGGCTCTGAATGAGTGGCTATAAGAAATAGACTCCTGACTACTCCACAGGTATTCCGTATTCGTGAAACTATGAATGAGAGGCCATATTAAACAGACTCCTGACTATTCCCAAGATGTGTATTATTCACTGAGGCTCTGAATGAGTGGCCCCATGAAATAGACTCCTGACTCTTTCCCAGGTTTGTATTATTCAGTGAGGCCCTGAATGACAGGATATGAGAAATAGACTCCTGACTACTTCACAGGTGTTCATTATTCAGGGAAACTTAATGAAAGGCCAAATGTAATGGAGTCCTGAGGATTCTACAGGTGTGCATTATTCACGGAGGCTCTGAAAGAGTGGCCATATGAAATAGGCTTCTGACTATTGCCCAGGTGTTTATTATTCACTGAGGCTTTGAATGAGTGGCCATATGAAATAGACTCCTGACTACTCCCCAGGTGTGTATTATTTACTGAGGCTTTGAAAGAGTGGCCATATCAAATGGACTCCTTACTATTACTATTCACCAGGTGTGTATCATTCTGCAAGGCTCTGAATAAGTGGGCATATGAAATAGACTCCTGACTATTCTCCAGGTGTGCATTATTCACTGAGGCTCCGAATGTGTTGCCTTTGGAAATAGACTCCTGACTATTGCCCATGGGTGTGTTATTCACTGTGGCTCTAAATAAGTCACCATATGAAATAGTCTCCAGACTATTCAACAGTTGTGTATTATTCACTGAAACTCTGAATGAGTGGCCATATAAAATAGAGTCTGGGTTATTCCACAGGTGTGCATTATTCACTGAGGCTCGGAATGAGTGGTCATATGAAGCAGACTCCTGACTGCTCCCCATGTTATGTATTATACAGTGAGGCTCGGAATATGTGGCCATATGAAACAGACTCCTCAGTACTCCACAGGTAGTCAGTGAGACTCAGAATAAGTGGTCTTATTAAATAGAATCCTGACTATTCCACAGTTGTGTATCATTCAGTGACACTCTGAATGAATGGCCATATGAAATATCATGTTGACTATTCCCCAGGTGTGCATTATCCACTGAGGCTTTTATGAGTGGCCATATGAAATATAATCCTGACTATTCCCCAATTTTGTGTTATTCACTGAGGCTCACAATGAGTAGCTATATGAAATACACCCCTGACTACTCCACTGATGTTCATTATTCAGTGAAGCTCTGAATCAGAGGCCATATGAAACAGACTCCTGGCTACTCCACTTAAACTCCTCTGTTAGGTTTACGTTACTAACAGAGGCTCTGAATTAGTTCCATAAGTAATAGACTGCAGACTATTTTTCAGGTGTGCATTATTCAGTGAGGCTCTGACTGAGTGGGGACACAAAATAGACTCATGAGAATTCCCCTGGTGTGTATTCTTCAGTGAGGCTCGGAATGAGTGGCCACATGAAATAGACTCCTCTTTTCTCCACAAGTGTGCATTGTTCAGTGATGCTCTTACTGAGTGGTCATATCAAAGAGACTTCTGACTGTCCCTCAGATGTCTATTATACAGTGAGGCTCTGAATGAGTGGCTATAAGGAATAGACTCCTGACTACACCACATGTGTTCCATATTCAGTAAAGCTATGAATGAGAGGCCATATGAAGTAGACTCCTGACTATTCCCAAGGTGTGTATTATTCACTAAGGCCCTAAATGAGTGGCCATATGAAATAGACTCCTGACCCTTTCCCAGGTTTGTATCACTCACTGAGGCTCTGAATTTGTGTCCATATGAATTAGTCTCCTGACAATTCCCCAGGTGTGTATTATACACTGAGGCTCTGAACCAGTGGCCATGTAAAATGGACTCCTGATTATTCCTGAGGTGTATAACATTGAATGAGCTTTCAAATGAAATACCCTCTTGACTATTTTTCCAGTGTGCATTATTGAGCAAGGCTCTGAATAAGGGGTCATATGAAATAGAATCCTGACTATCATTCAGGTGTGTATCATTAAGTGAGGCTCTGATGGTAGCCATATGAAAGACTTTCCTGACTGTTACCGTGGTGTGCTTTAAACACTGAGGCTCTGAACGGCCATTTAAAATAGTCTCTTGAATACTCACCATGTGTGCATTCTTCACTGAGTCTTTGAAAGAGGGGCCATATGAGTGAGGCTCATAATGAGTGGTCATATTAAATAGAATCCTGACTATTCCAAGATGTGTATCATTCAGTGAGGCTCTGAATCAGTGGCCATATGAAATAGACTCCTGACTTTTCCCTCGGTGTGTATTATTCCCTGAGTGTCTGAATGAGTGGTCATATAAATTAGCCTCTTCACTCTTCCCTAGGTGTGCACTATTTACTGAGGCTTTGAGTGAAAGGTCATGTCAAATAGACTCAAGACTATTGCCCAAGTTAGGGGAATTATTACGTGAAGCTTTGATTCAGTGGCAGTATGAAATAGCCTCCTGAGTAAACCCCAGGTGTGTATTATTAGGTTGGGCTCTGAATGAGTGGCTATACGAAATAAATTCCTATTTCCCAGGTGTGTATTATTCAGTGAGGCTCTGAATGAGTGGCTATATGAAATTCACTCCTGACTACTCCACTGGTGTTTATTATTAAGGGTAGTTCTGAATGAGAGGCGATATGTAAACGACTCCTGAGTATTCTGCATGTGTGCATTATTCAGTGAGGCTCTGAAAGAGTGGCCATAGGAAATAGTCTTTTGACTATTCCCAAGGTGTTTATTATTCACTGAGTTCCTTAATGAATGGCCATATGAAATAGACGCCTGACTATTCCCCCAGGTGTGTATTAGTTAGTGAGGCTCTGAATGAGTGCCCATATGAAAGAGACTCCTGATTATTTCAGAGGAATGTGTTAGTCACTGAAACTCTAAATGAGTGGCCATATAAAACAGAATCCTGGTCATTCCACAGGTGTGCATTATTCACTGAGGCTCTAAATGAGTGGCCATGTGAAACAGACTCCTGATTTTTCTCCAGATGTGCATTATTCAATGAGGCTCTGATTGAGTGGTCATACGAAACAGACTCCTGACACTTCCCCATGTGTGTATTATTCAGTGAGGCTCTGAATGAGTGGCTGTATGAAACAGACTCCGGACTACTCCACAGGTGTTCCGTATTCAGTGAATCTATGAATGAGAGGCCATATGAAGTAGACTCCTGACTATTCCTAAGGTGTGTATTATTCACTGAGGCTCTGAATGAGTGGCCATATGAAATAGACTCCTGAGTCTTTCTGTCTCTCTCTGCCAGGACGACCCTTGGGGACAGAGCAGCCCCACCGCAGGCAGGCAGGCTATACCTGGAAATCCAAGCCAGAAGAGCTTTCAACGAGAGGTACCTTCACGCTGTCTGGACAGGCCTGAAGCATCGTGGAGAGACTGGGGGATCGCCGTGGACATCCTTGAAACCCCGCCACATCATTTTCCCACCTGGTTCGGCCTGCCGGATTCCTAAAATCACAGGACTCGGCCAGGATCGCGCGGAGAAAGGGTCCATTGCCCAACGCTGAGGCACTGCCACAGAGCGCCTCTGCTTTGCTAAGCCACTGAGATCGTTCCCCAGGCAACGATGGCTGTCACTGTGACGCAAGCCCCGGATCAGCGCTGGCGCTTGTGACAGGCTGCTTGCGCATGCGCTTCCGCGTGCCCCGCTGGGGGGCCGCCATATTGGCGCTGTCCAGCTGCTGCCGCACAGGTGCAAGGTGGAGTCCGTGGCAGGGGCAGCGCCTGGAAGGAGGCTGCGTGCCACAAGCAGTGTAGGACCCTGACAGTCCTGACCTCAGTACCTCCTTGAGCCCACTCTTCGGTTCTGGTCGGGTGGATGAGGAGGGCACTTCAGACCTGGAAGCGGGCACTCCGGGTGCCACCAGAACGTTCCTGGGCCCCATGAGCTGACTGCCACTTTTCGACCTGGGCCACCCACCAAAGGGCCCTGCCTTGATCTCCAAGCACAGGGACTCCTGCTTCTCAGCACTACTGTCTGGACATGGAGGGAACAACCACAAAGAGGCGAGCCCGGTGTGCAGCAGAGGTGGCGACACCTGGAACTGGCTTCCCATGGGGGCCGATCGGGTGTAGAGGGTGTCTCCAAGGTTTACTGTGGTGAATTCAAGCCCAGGACAGATGTCCAGGCATGCCGCTGAGAACTCCCAAGAAAGCCAAGCACAAGAAGATCACATCTGCGACCTGAAGAGGGCCTGTGCCAGAGTCCAAGCCTCCTTCAGGGATTCCTGCCAGAGGAGCCAGGAGGAGCCTGCAAAATGGCAAACCGCCCCAACCCCCACACCGGGATCACTACCCACCACCTGGCATGCACCTAGCCAACTCCAGTGTCTTTAGCTTTGTAAAATCCCTGGCATTCAACAGGTTCAGTGTTGATAAGACCTGTAGGTCCTACAGCAAAAAGACCACAGTCAAACTCATATCAAATACACACACACACACACACACACACACACACACACACACACAAATTAGTCCTGATAAACACTAGTGTTTTTAGTCCTACAGCAAAAAGCCCTCAATCAATCTGATATTTCAAAGACAATTAGTAAGACACAGCAGATACTCATGTAGGTTTAAATAATTAATAAGAGGATCACAAGCTCTCTATGCTTTTAACTACTGTTTCACATTAATCATCCTCAACTCCATCCTCAACCTCCCCCAAATTTTCTTGAATTAAATTCTTCTTCATTGTAGAAAATTGTTATTGTTTTCTTTATTTTTGTTTTGTCATTTACACTATTGTATTAGACTCATGCTTTGGGTGTCATTTTTCCATACTGCAAAAGTTATACTGCAGTCTGAATTATTCGTGTGTATCTCCTGAACATGCCATTCCTGTATCTCCACAGGAACCTGGAATCAGAAAGGAGCATCATTTCCAGCTTGGGTTTTGCAGTCAGGCAGACATGGGTCCAAGTATTGGCTCTGCAACACCCTACATGGTGGTCTTGAGCAAGTGACACACCCTCCATAAAACTGTTTCCTCCCTTGCAAAATGCAACTAAGACAGTCACTACTTCTAGGATTGCTAGAGGATTAAATGTGATTCAATGACAATTAAATAAAGATCAAATAGGACCAGTCATTCCACAAGTATTTCTTGAGCAGCTACCCTGGGAACACAGGTCCCTGGCCGATAGGGCACATGAGCTGCTGGGGAGACAGAGAATACACAAGGAAGCCAGCAAGTACGACAGGACTGATTGCAGTGGGTGCTGCGGAGAAGGAGGAGGTGTCATCATGAGAACAGCAGGAACTGGCCGGGGGTCAGTGCAGGCCTGGTGCTTAGGCCAAGGGCTAAGGAATGAGAGGAGCCAGACAGGTGAAGGTGGGAGACCCAGGCAGAAGGGAGTGCATCAGCCTGAGTGGGGAAAGGCTTGGTGTGTTGGAAGAACTGAAAGTGGTAGTGGTCAGTGGACTCAGACAGTGGGGAGCAGGGTTATCCATGCAGGCCCAGGGCTCATGCTCCATCATTGTGGGGTGGCAGGCCTCAAAGCAATGGTGCCTGGCCATGACTATGCTTTTTCCCACTGGGAGGGCTTCCCCGGAGAGCTTCTTCTCCTGCCCCAAGGAGGCTTTCCACTGACAAATCTACATATGGAGCCCAGGAATGGCACACACAGAGAAATTCCAGATGTATCCAGATCCCATCCCATCGTAGGACCTGGGCTCTAGAGCTTAAACAATGTCACATGCCCTGAAAGCTGTTTTCTCTTCTACCGGGAAATTCTATTGCATTCTGATTTCTCTCTTGACTGATCTCACTAGAAACTCAGGCTAAGAGAAAACACATCATTCAAGACAGCTAGGAACCATTTTCTATTCCAGACCATTCACATTCTCTCTCTCTGTCTTCTTATACACACACACACACACACACACACTCACAGGCCAGCCATAAGGGCTAGCCAAGTGCCACAGTGAACTCTGAAGATTCACAATAATGGCCAGGCATGGTGGCTAACACCTGTGATCCCTTTGGGAGGCTGAGGTGGGCAGACCACCTGAGGCAGGAGCTTGAGACCAGCCTGGCCAACATGGTGAAATCCCATCTCTACTAAAAGTACAAAACTAGCTGGGTGTGTTGGTGGGTGCCTGTAATCCCAGCTACTTGGGAGGCTGAGGCAGGAGAATCACTTGAACCCGGGAGGCAGAGTTTGCAGTGAGCCAAGACTGAACCACTGCACTCCAGCCTGCATAACAAGAGCAAGACTCCATCTCAAAAGAAAAGGATTCACAATAACACAACTATTTCCACACCTGTGCAACATTAACCTACCACAATCTTCACCATCAGAGTGATTTTTTTTAACAAACAAGCTAACACACAAACTCAATAAAATAGTTGTAAAATGCAGGAAATGTGGGTTTTATGTGTAAAACATGCATGCCCCCCCCCACACACACAAATCCCCATACACATGTATCTGCCTTGGGCAATGAAATTAGACAAGTGATGACCCTGAAATACATATTTTCGTCCCATTTAACAGAAAGGAATTCAAGTCCCTGTCACTTACTCCAGGGAAACAGGTGACTGAGCTGGAGAGCCCAGTGACACTGACAGTGGTCCCACACTCTGACATCTCCCAGAGCCTTGTTTCCTGGCAAGTGACACTTTGGGCCTGCCTTTTGTCCTGGCTTGCTGAAATGAGAGCAGGGACCATGTCTCCTATATCTTGGTGTCCATCCCTAGGACCTAGCCTGGTATCTCACCAGGTTGCAGTCAGAGCCAAGCCCCACTGAGATTAGCCATTGATCACACTTAAACATCTTCAACACCCCAGACAGAGTCACACAGGACAGGCAGTTCAAGGGATGGGAGAGGGGGCCTGGGGGAGAAGGGGAAGGAGCAGAAAAGCCTCCAAGACAAATCCCTGTTTCCTCCCGTGTGGCCTAGTGATGGAAGGTCCACAGGCTGGACGCTTTGGTGGAGGAGAATCGTGTGTGTGCCCGGCATGGAAAAGGCACTCCCCTCTTGTGTGCCAGGTATGTGGCTGGATGGGGTGTGGGACTAGGGGTGGAGCAGAGGATGGTGGTGGCTGTGAGGTGGTGGGCTGGTTGCTCGGGCTTTCTAGCTGATGTTTGCAGGGCCTCCTCCA
Source organism: Alouatta palliata (assembly GCA_004027835.1). Classification (NCBI taxonomy): domain Eukaryota; kingdom Metazoa; phylum Chordata; class Mammalia; order Primates; family Atelidae; genus Alouatta; species Alouatta palliata. The sequence goes on along the minus strand of PVKV010019466.1, from coordinate 281 downwards.
CAGGCTGTGGGTGTGGCAGGTGGGAGTGGGAGGTGGTCGAGGAAGTTGGGGGGTCTCCTGTTGGCCTTGAGATGACAGGTAGCTCTCTTCACTCTTGTTTCCTGTTAATCATCCTGGTTTCACAGGAAACCACTGTCAAAAATGAGAACCACCATACCAGATATAGGTGATGGGGAGGAAGGCAGCAAATCACACTGCCATGTGTGTACCTATGTAACAATCTTGCATGTTTGCATGTTCTTCACATGTACCCCCAAACTGAAAATGCAATAAAAAGTATA